>JABSMS010041945.1:11576-24083 GCA_018902275.1 Aleiodes sp. PSUC_FEM 10030003
CGCTTTAGGTGTCGCCATGTTTGTTGCCCTATTCTTCCATTCATGGCGGCCATCTTCCGCTAGCTCCGCCTCTGTTGAAAAATCAGTATATTTCTTCATTCACCATTCAAATTCGGCATTAAGAAGATAAAATTAGATAAATCGAATAATTTACTACGATTTTTTTTTTCAAATATCTTTGAAACTGTTAGGATTAATGAAAATCGTCAGATCTTATCTGAGAGAATTCAATTCTCCTATTCTTCATTGTTTCAGAGATATCTTCATAATAATCTATATTTAATTTTTTGGTTACTCTTCATTTTTGCTGAATTTGTTACTGTATAATCACTATTCATTCCTGCACTTAACTACTTATACTTTCAATTGGGTACTTAAAAAACATTCCTCGACTTCGCAAAGCGCTTTAATACCAGGCGTATCTACTTAAGCTAATTGACAAAAAAAACATTAAATAAATCTGTAATTGAAACTCCGAAGACTGCATGAACCAATTAATCGCATTATATTTTACACTGCTACATGAGCATTCAAGTGGAAACGAATTAATTCAACTTAAACAAAAACAACTTGAAACTTTTGTAGACTAATTTGCCATTAACGAGCATTGAACCAAAACACATGACTTCAGAAAAAGACAAAAAGAATCATTAACCAAGTTCACTTGATATATTTGAATTGGTGATTAGGATAAAAAATAGTACTTGAGTACTTAATAATTAGGCACGGCTGATGCTTGCTGCACACAGATTATTTAAAATCTATTAATTTGTGTTCGGCTTTTGCATAAAGTGTGTTTTGTATAATTTATGGTAATCAATTCCGCAGTGAAGAGGTAAATTGAGATTGATTCATTTTTATTTGAATTCATTTTTTCTTGAAAATATATTGAGAACTAACGGAAATATGAAATATCTTGTGAAATGGGTTTTTTTAGGGTATGAAATTCGGTAAATGGGTACCTTTGCTCGGTCAACCTCATCAACATTACAAAAAATATAATCTAATTTAAAAACTCTAATTCAAAAATCTAAATTTTGATTTTGCCAATCGTGTGTGTTTATTCGATCTTTTGTTTCCCTCCGAAATACTACATTTCGTTATGAGAGCCTGAAAAGTTCTGTCCATGTAACGAAGAATATTGAAAAAATTCCATTTTTTCTTGCTGTAGATTCAATGTAGATTCAATTTTTGTAGATTTTTAAAAAATGGCACTTATGCCCTTTGGACTCTAGGGCGACGATATAATGTTTCAACTGATTATTTTTTTTTCAAATGATTTAATTTCACAATTTTCCTGAATTGACTTATCTCTTCACTGCTGAATCTAAATTCTAAAAAAACTGCGGAACAAGATAATGAAAGGAAATCATATTTACACTTGCTAGTCTCGTTTGAAAAGCAATTTTTATTGATAAACTTTAAGATGCAAGTTTCGTTGTGCTTGAAGCAACAAGAAGTAAATCCAATGGATGAACAGAACAATTTTGAAGCCGAGGACAACGAGCTATGTGACATAACGAAAGTAAATTGCTTAAAGACAAAACGAAAAATGAAAAAAAAATTAATAATATGATTAATCGATTTTAGTACAATGCGTTGTACTGCTTAAGACTTGATTAATTGTAATAAATGTCCTAAAAGTCTGAAGCGTCCATGATTGAAGAAACAAAATATTGACGAAACAATTGATAACAATTGATAATTAAAAAATTTAATTAATTGAATTGGCGATAGGTGAAAATAGGTGGAGTAATTAATTTGGCTCAATTAATTGAAGTGAGACAAGTAACTTTAGTCTGTGGTAAACCTTTATACGAGTTTATCTAATTTGGATGATAAAATATAATAGGAAAATGATAATCATGGAATTGGAGTTTAGTAGAAATTATTTTTTTTCCTTTGAATCTCAGAATCAATGAAGACATTAGATGTCAGTTATTTAATTGAAATGATACAATACATTTATGTACTGACGCGCAAATATTTAATTTGTTTTTCTTTAATACATGATGAAAAAACTGGGAGTTTTAACAATGCGGGAAATGATTTATCAGTTATTAATGTTTGCTTTGAATGTTTCATTCCGATTTTTTTAATTGTCAGATTATAACGAAAAAATCATTATGAAGGATAATTAGTTATTATTGATTAATGTATAAAGTGAATTAAAGATATTTTATTTGCGCCAAAAATGTGTTGTAATTTGTTAATTTTTTTCGTGACCGATAAATCAGTGACTTTTGCCTTCAAGGGTAACGGAATCCCGGAAAACTGGTGCAGGCCACGTTACCCCTCAAATCATTTTACACGCGTAGATAATACCTCGAAGGCCCTAGCAGTGTTTACAAATGTGTGATTGTTACGTTTGATTAGTATCGGAAAAAAAATAAAACAATTCAGGATAGTAAATTCACAGTTAAGCATCTAAAAATAAGTAACGGGAAGGTGGAGATCGCATTTCGGTGTATCCCAAGTGTGTGCATTTGTTGCACACAGTGGGGAGAGGATTGAAACGGTTAAAGTTAAAGTAGCCGAAGCAGGAGAGAGAGAGTGTGTGACCGTAAAAAACGGGACGTTAGCCAAAGTTCGTAAAGCAATTATAGCAATTGGATTGAGGGATTGGTTAAAGATTCGTTTCAACTCAGCTCGAATCATCTAGTCGTTTAGTTTTATTTACGCCTGGCCATAAGACGGTATCCGGTTGTGGGTATTAAACCGGGTGCGTTTATCCATCTATACGAGTGAGAAATTTGTTAAATTTTACGTTAAAAAAACCAGTGAATAACTGCCTGAAAATTTGTACTGTGATTGGAGAGAGACGAGACATTAATCCGATGCGATAGAAAGAGAGAGTAGCAACTTTTTTATTTTCTTCTTTTAGGTGAACAGACAGGGAGTGTCCTTTTAACATCATCAATAGGACAATAGTAGAGGCGCCATTATGGAGGCGATAAAGAAAAAAATCGCGGCGCTGAAGATGGAAATGGATGCGGCTAATGAAATGGTAGAGACTAATGAAACAAAGGCAAGACAGCAAAATATGAAGGCCGATTTAATTTTTGATGAGGTTCGTGATTTAACGAAAAAATTAGCTTCCATGGAGCATGATTATGAAGATTCTAAAGTACAACTTGAAACGCAAACTGCAGCGTTGGAACAATGCGAAAAATCGTGGAGCAAGGTAAGTTGATGATTCAATTAATAATTCAAAAATGCGGAAGATTAAAGTAAGGAAAAATCTGCTTTTTTTGGTGGATAATGAAGTTTGTGGATTTAAATTTTGTTCGCGATTAATGTTAATGGATGACAAGAGAAATGATCGGTTTGATTGCTTCTAAAATCGCTTCGCTTTTTCAATGGAATTTTGCTTAAAAATCACAAACTTCAACTGCAAAACAGTAAATTTTTCTCTGTGAAAATGAAAAAATGATAATTGATGTTAAAAAATTGATAGGCAGAGAGTGATCGAACGATAATGACAAAACGAGTACAAGAGATTGAACAGAGTCTCGCAAAAAAAGAAGAATTACGTTTACTAGCACAAAGTAAACTTGAGAAAGCCGTTGAATTGGCTGATGACGCTAATCGTATGTGTAATGTCCTTGCGGAAAGAAATCGGCTTGATCTTGAGCGTATTGAAAAACTAACTGCTGAATTGAAAGACGCGAGACTAATTGCTGAGGATGCTGACGCTAAATCCGAAGAGATATCAAACAAATTATCGTGGGTTGAGGAGGAGCTTGAAGCTGCTGAAGAGAGAGTTAAAAATAGTGAGGCAAAAATTATTGAGCGTGAGGATGAATTGTTTATTGTCAAGAATATCGTTAAGTCCCTTGAAGTTTCTGAACAAAAGGTATAATTTCATAATTGTAATTTTAATTAATGGATTTACGTTATTGGATTCTCGCAAGTTGCGTGAAATTTTCCACTCAATAGCAAATATGTGATGGCTTATAGAGAAGATAAATGCTTAACAAGAATTGACTAAAGAAACATTCTCCTGTAAATTTTCCCTAATTCCTCATTCATCGCAACTTGCCAGATTTTCCTGTATTTTGGAAGATCTCAACTAACCTCGTTGTCAATGAATTAACAGGCAAATCAACGAGTTGCCGATTCGAAAGTACAGCTGAAAGAATTGAAGGGTAAACTGAAAGCCGCTGAGAAACGTGCAATTTTAGCTGAAAAGACAGTCAGAGCATTGCAGAAGGAGGTTGACATGAAAGAGGGTATGATAAATAATTCCAATAAATTTACTGCACCCCTCTGTTCCATAAATGATTCATTCACTAATTCACTGAATTTTCTCATTTCCAGATGATCTCCGGGAACAGAAAGAAAGATACAGAGAAATTGTTGATGACCTGGATATGACATTCGCCGAAATGACAGGCTATTAAATAACAAGAGAATATGAAAAAATTCACAAATTTCAATGCTGCTTTTAAAATTCGCTAAAACACCAACACACACTGAAACACAATGAAAAAATCATGTATCATTAGTTAAACGAAGGGACAAGACACAAATGAATTTTGCTTAAAGCTTTATTTTAGTTTTTGCGTACTCATTTGGTGCTTTTAATCGAGTGCACGCAATCTAACTTTGAATACATTTAATTCGGCCATTTAACTCACTCTAACATTTAAAAATAACTCATGGGTGGTAACAACAGTTGAATTCATCTCGTAACTCCGAATTTACTGGGCCAGTTTTTTTAGTTTGAATTTAAGAACACTTAGTTTACACATACACAAGTCATCGAATTATTTCATCCAAAAATCATAAATTTAATAACGAAAGAAAGAAAATATGCTTCTCGCTTAATGCATCGATTTAATTGTGATCATTGAGATGTCTCATTGATGGCAAATTATTATTTTATTTTCAGAACAAAGAGATTTAAAAATTAAGAAAGAACGTAAGAAAGAAACGATCGCGATTGCGTCGAAAATCACGTCAATCATCGGGCTGCCATTTCTTCCTACTCAAATATTTTTAATGTATATGGAATTTGTGTTTTCAATAAATACTCACAACCGAGAAAATTGTTTATTTCTTATTTATCATTCACAACCCATTGATTGACGACAAATGAAAGGAAGATGCGAGGCGCAGACTCGGCGGGAGACGCTACCGCGTCTCTCAGCGCCATTGAATTTCATTTTGGGACGATCTCTCGGAATTGAAGCGAAATGCAGAAATTTTTGTGCATGCCTTCTCTCGTAGTGTTAATTGCTCTTAAAAAAAAAATTCTGGAATTTTTATATTTTTTTTCATTTCCTGGAGAATGATTCTGAATAAAAAGGGATATTTAATCGATTATAAAAATTAAATTTTCTGTCGTTGAAATCCTCGAAAATGGAATTAATTCGAGGATAAAATTTTGAAAAATGATTTTGCAACAACTAACAATTCCTTTAATTCGAAAAAATGTTGCAATAATTAAGCGGCTGGCAGTAATTCAATAATTCTTTTCAATCAATTTAAACTCTTCAAATACTGATCATTCGTGTAATGATGAAAGGCTTCTTGGTAAAAGAAGCGAAGAATTTCTTTGTGTTCTAACTAAAGAGACTATTTGTCTTCTTCATTTTGCATTACACTGAGGCCTATAAAGAGATTGTACAAGACGGCCAGTGGCTGCAGTAACTCATTAGTGCTTGATATTGAACGTTCCTTGATTTCAAGATAAATTTATGAGTCAATAATGGCAAATTAATTCAATTGAGTTCATTTAATATTTTGCATTGTGTTGAATAAATAATGAATGCAATTAAGAAGCGTTTACAAGTGTTAAAAAATGAGAAAGATCTTGCAATAGATCGGGCAGATGCGTGCGATCAACAGTCGCGGGAAGCTAATAAGCGTGAAGAAAAATTGAAGGATGAGGTACGGGAATTGGAAAAAAAATTGTCACAAATGCAACAAGATTTGAGAATTAATCGCGATAATTTGGACAAATCGAACGTCAAACTTGAGGAAAAAGAACGAATGCTTCTATTGGTATGTAAATAAATTCATTTTCCGGGTAACTTAAGGGGAATGCGATTTTTAATAATTCAAGAGTGAATGAGATTTCAGGTACAATCAGAGTTAGCCATTTTGAATAGAAAAATGCAGCAAACAATGGAGTTTCTAGAAAAAACTGAGGAACGTAGAGCTGTTGTACAGACGAAGCTTACCCGGGCTATGGAAACTGCGGATGACGCTGCGAGGTAACGTTTAGAATTTTTTTATTAATTAGAGAGCTGCAGTGCATGAAGATATCAATTTTTTATTAAAATATTTTAGTACGCTTTAAGCGGAGAGCGAATTCTTGCTGATTGAGTGACTTACGATTTCGGTTTTCCATGTTTTAAAATCATTCATAAATCAAATGTTCTTTCTTCAAATAAAATAGCCAAAGCGATCGTGCAGGAATTTTTTTCGGGGGATTGCGCAATGAACGAAATTTTTAATTTTTCAAGTGCCTGATGGTAAATGTAAAAAGAGAGGAGCATGTGTAAAAATTTCCATGGCATTTTCATTGAAAATTTGCCGCCATGGCAAAATCTATCCGGACCAACTTTGCCATGGGAGATTTGTTGTAGAAAAATTTTCTAAGTCCTAATTATGCAATTTCTGGAATTATTTCATCAATCATATCGTCGCCCTAGAATCAAAAGGGCGTACGTGTCATTTTTTCTTGGTGAAAAATGAAAGGGCGTAAGTTAGTATTCTCACGAAAGAATGAATGTTGATTCAATTTTTGTAGATTTTTAAAAAATGGCACTTACGCCCTTTTGACTCTAGGCCATCTTCCCATCAAAACAAGTTAAGCTTCAAGCTCATGAAAATTACCATCAGATTGTCCATGAAATTTCAATTTTTTTCTAACAGTGTATTCATTTTACTCCACTTTATACAATAAACTTCATTCAATTTGTCAAAATAGAATTTGTAAAGTTCTCGACAACCGAAGTAAATTGGATGACGAAAGAATGGACCAATTGCTGATGCAATTAAAGGATGCCCGATTAATTGCCGAGGATGCTGACGCAAAGTCAGATGAAATATCACGTAAATTGGTATTGGTTGAGGACGAATTAGAGATCGCTGAAGACAGAGTAAGATGCAGTGATGCGTAAGTTAATTATACTTTTCGCGAAAACCATTATTGACTCTCGTTTTATACATGTCAATTTAATTTTCATTAATTTGCAGGAAAATAATTGAACGCGAGGATGAGTTGTTCATTGTTGGTAATATTCTAAAATCACTCGAAGTTTCTGAAGAGAAAGCTAATCAACGAGTCGTCGAGTTCAAACTCAAACTTCGTGAGCTCAAAATTAAGTTAAAGGACGCAGAGAGGCGAGCTGTAATTGCTGAGAATCAGATGAAAATACTGCAAAAAGAATTGGATATACGCGAAGGTAAAATCCGAAGTTTTCACTCTTATTAAATTAATTTAACGAGTAATTTTTTTCTTTCTGTCAGATCGATTATTCAGGGAGAAGCAGAAGGCGAAGTACATTAGCGACGATCTGGACTCTACCTTCGCCCAACTCACTGGCTATTGATCGTTTTTTTCTCTTCAAATCCTGAATAGAATAACAGAAAAAAGCGATGGAGGAAATTAGAAGGAAATTGACTCTCTTCATCTCCTTACATGATATCAATTTATTTAATCGACTCTATGATCGATATTATGTCTTGAAATGACTCTCATCGTACACTGATAATTTAACATAAACTTGTTTTCAAATTTCTCACAATTCTCTTCCTGTCCATACTTAAATTTTTAACGGACGATAAAACATCATCAAACTCTTAATTTCATCTTCTTCACATTATTTATTCATTCTCATTCATTTCATCATTCGTATTCATATTTTTCATTTTTTTAAATTTTCATCTTTCATTCAATTTACACAACATCGTCCATTTGATTACTAGCCCTTTCACAATCATCACGAAATCAAACAAATAAAATGCACTCTCATCTTTTCATTATCAATCATTTCTCATTCATTGTTAATTATTTTTTTCACTTCGCGAAGAAAGGAAAATTGATGTGCGCAATTTTTTAAATTTTTAATTAGAAAAAAAGATTGTAAAGAGTGCGCGATAAGAAAAAATGTACAAAATCTTGTTTTACGCATTTATTCACCTGTCTTTGGCAATGAACTTTCCTTTTTTTAAACTATATTATGAATGAAGAAAAAAACCGTTAAAAATTAAATGGAAATTTGATTGACGTTGCTTACCTATATACATCGTTCTTCATTCACGCATTAACGTGACACGAGTTTTCACAATTAATATTATTATTATTATTGTTATTATTTAATTCTCTTCACATTTGTTGAAAACTCTTCATTCGATAAATTTACAAAAATTGTGTCATTTTTCAGGTTAAGTAACCCAATATTTCGCGCGCTTTTTCTTTGATCTTTGACATCTCATTTTAAATGCCTTATCATTATAACGTACTTAAATTAATCAACTGTCTTTATTCGTACACATCATAAACTTTGTAATGCAACAGAGCCCAACTTCATTTGATAATTATTATCGTTAAAATATTCAAGTTTGAAATTATTGAAATATTAAAATCCATCGAATTTCCCTTTTTTTGATCATTAATTCATTT
The DNA here is from genome assembly GCA_018902275.1 of Aleiodes sp. PSUC_FEM 10030003. Classification (NCBI taxonomy): domain Eukaryota; kingdom Metazoa; phylum Arthropoda; class Insecta; order Hymenoptera; family Braconidae; genus Aleiodes; species Aleiodes sp. PSUC_FEM 10030003. Next base: position 20,215 of record JABSMS010041945.1, read on the forward strand.
AAAATTACGACGAATTATTTCATTTTTTTCCCAACTAAATCGCTCGATTGAACTGGCTTGAATGGATGCTGCACAGATTTATGCTGTACGAATAGTTTAAAGAGTTTTTTAAGTCTTTTGGTCTCGGATGGGTGTACGCTATCGATTAAACCCTTTCAGAGAGCCTGCTCGAAGCGTTCTGAGCAAATGGTCGATTTTTTTTTTGTTTAAGTCCATGAATTATTTTTATCGCTTTGGCACGCATCAATAAATTATTTTTCACGATTCATCTTCTCTTTCCACTTGATTCATCATCATTTCTGGTATTACCGTTATTATTATAATTATTATTCATTAGTTTCGACTAGAAGCACTCTGTAATCACAGTCATCCGTCGCATTTACTCGTGCGACTCGTCATGCGCGAAAAATTTATTCAAATTATTTACAATTATTATTAATATTATTATTACTTTTTTTAAAATTTAATTCTTCATCTTCGATTATGATAAATTATGATAAACACTGGAGATATTTATTTGAACACTCTGGCAGTGGTAAGAGGAAGAACTCATGCAGACTTGATTTGAAATAAATAATAAGGAAGACGTGTTTTTGTTTATTAATTCGGCAGTAATTAAATTGATAATGTCAGTCTGTTCTTATCTCCATTGATTTGTTTATCATTAGGTTAAAAATTGAATGATTATTGAATAAAAATTTAATATCCAAACGATATTTAATTTAATAATGAATCATGACGAGCGCTCATTGGGGTCATGTTTTTTAATTTACGAACATGAAACACGTTTTGAGAGTTAAAAGTGTCTTGTTGTTTCCTCAAAAAATATCGTTAAAATAAAACATCAGTTTTTGGTTTATTCTTCATTGTTTTAATGGTTTTTAAAGTTTAAACTGCAATGGAGTAATCCGAGGATGGATTATTCTGTGTACCAGGCCTAGACCATAGTGAACTTCTGAGGCCGAGCTTTGGTTTCTTCAATGAATCAATATCGCATTCGGCCTCGCTCAATTCGTGTCGATCATTCCTATCGCCATTCCCTGTTACGTTGACTTGATTATTGACGAATGCAGTCTCAGCCACTGACATCGGTGGTAACAGCATTCTCAGGGAACTCCTGCTGGGAACGTGCCATCTTCAGAGACAGCCATATTCTCATTTTATATACGTTACATGGATATATATATATTTATTCACATATATATGTCCGAAATAATTTTTAATTCCTCTCTATTCATTATCTCAAACAACTTCAAAGTTTTCTAGTTTGTTCTATAATTTTTTAATTTTTCATTTTATTTTTGTTGAATTAAATTACGAATAAATGGAGTACCTGGATCGTCCTCGTCTCGGTAACGACTTCTGCTCGCACATTGGCGATATATCTGACGAGGTGCTCGACGTACCGTGGTAGATGAAGTCCGAAACTGCTCGAACTAAAAGTTTAATTAATTGAGGGAAAAAAAAATATGAAGAGCAAATGGCTTCATCGCTCTTTCACTTTAATCATTTTTTCTCGCTTCTTCAATGCACCAGGAAAAATTGGTACGTACTGTGCTTGAGTTTGCTGGCGTCTAGTTGATTGGACGACTCGGTCCTCGAACGAGTCAATTGGTCCGGGTCAGACTCGCTCTCGTCGCTGTCGTCCCCGTGTGTATGTTGCTTCCTCTGTTGGCGTCGTCGTGATGACACACTCTTCATACTCTATTTTTCAATAAAAATTTGCATATCACTGGAATTATACTAGATGATTGATTCTTTGATTTTTTGGCGAATTTGACATGTTAAATAGCCATGGAGGTGCATTGTCGATGAAAAATGGCCGACACTAATTGATTTGAAGATCGCGGTACATGGAAAGAGAAGATACTTGATTCTCGTATCATGTATTCATACATAATTATCCATTCACCACAGTCAAAGAAATTACAATCATTTTGCCGTCATTTTCAAGTCATCTAACATTGGCCATTTTTCACCGAGAATACTGTCCCCTTATGGTCATTTAACATGGTGAATTAGATTCAGTCGGTGATGTTCTTCATTACGATATTAGAACTAATTGTTCTTTAAACATCGCAACGAATTATTAGCAGACTGAGGAGTAACAGAAAAATAATTTACCGTCACCGCTGGCGGGGGACTCGCGCATCCCTCTGTCATTGCATGCTCGTGATACATGAAACTGTGTAGTAGAGTATTGTTGGGATGAAGCCCGGCTGCTGCGACTGCTTCCGCTGCGCCTCCAAGTCCTCCCAATCCTCCCAACCCTGCCAGGCTTCCCCCTCCCCCTTCCGAAAGCTGGAACGTAGCGTACGGAGAGATGTCCTCCGCCGTCTCTGTAACCCAACAATGGCATTTGCCTACCTTTCAAATCACGTCGGATTATATTTATCAATAATATGTTTCATTCGCTCTCTCATCCAATTTCTTCATTTTTGAAAGCTTTTTTTCTCCATCAGTCTTACGTGTGCACCTGACGACTGAATTTGGATTCTCATAATTCAGCGATGAACAACAGGTTCGTCAACATTTCAGCAAATTTTTACATGTATTGCCTCATCAATTTACCCAAGATTCAGGTCAATCGATGTGGCAACACCGCGTGTATTCATGCAAGATCGTAGCAAATTTCATCAACGACAATAAATAAAATAAATAATGCCAAGAAATTTTCACCTGGGATCTTGTCTGGTCCGCCTGCGTTGGCAGCCTGCTGAAGTGCGACTTTGTGAATCGTCGCGTAATACCGTTCTCTCTGTGTTTCGGCGTTCTGCTGATTCTCCTGTGTCTCCTTCATCGGCCGCTGCTGCCGGTCCCCCGAATTTCTATTCTTCCATCTCAATACAATTGCCGTTAACAACGCTAATATTGCACATATTGCAATTATCATTGGTATCAAAACTCTGACATCAGCATAAAATGGCATTGCCGATGCTGAGCCACGTTCTGTTAATTCTGGCGGCGGTGCGTCTGAAAGAAATGATGATTATCAATTTTCAGAGTGTTCGCATCATGTTCGAATGGGGCTGTTGCATGAATTTTTAAATTACGGAATAATTGTCAGAATATATTCTCAAGTTCCATAGGAGTAAAAAGTTAAAAGAATTTCATAATTTTATGCGTTATATCTTTTAAAAATCATTATTAAAAATGATTTTTATTCTTTCAAATATGTTCAACATTATCCATATTTTGATATAAAAAAATTAAAAAATTTCATGCAATAGCCCCATTATTATTTTTCATCTGATCAACTCACCACCATCTTTTGTCAGCGTTATGAAATTAAATTCCGCCTGATTACCCCCCGCAACATTGTACGCCTCGACTTTCAATTGATAGACAGTACTCGGCGATAAATTTGTGACTAAAAATCTTCTCTGTGGCTTAACATTATTCGATACAAGTGTCCAATGGAATTCATCAACTGGACGATACTGTATGACGAAATATAATATTGGACATCCGTTGTCAGGCCATGTCGATAGACGTAGCGCTAAGGTCGTCGAATTTGGTGATAAGAATGCAGCCGCCGGTGGTATACCAGGTGGTTGGCCCTGGGTACGTACTGATAGTACTGGCGATGCTGAACTACTGCCGATTTTGTTGTGCGAGGTCAGATAAAGGTGATACATGTTGCCGCAGAGGAGACCCTGATCAACCACGAATAGATGAGCAAATTGATCCTGATTGAGATTATATAATAGAGGAAGGTGGGTAAAATGGACACACCCTAGTTTTGATGTTATATATTATGAAAATTGCAAGAAATCGAGAGAAATATCAAAGATAGGTTTATTTTGATCGTTCCATTGGAAACCTGAGGAAATTTCAAGTGGAAAACATGTGTAAAAATTAATTTTTTT
>JABSMS010041946.1:0-47181 GCA_018902275.1 Aleiodes sp. PSUC_FEM 10030003
ATATATATTTTCTATATTGTCAAAGAAATATAAATTTTTTACATTTTTGAAAATATATTTATTTCGATGCGGGTTGAGTGTGTACGTATTATTCTTCTTCCGATTTCATAGTTGATGAGCCGTTTTTAGTATTGAAAGTTGTGAATGTGCGGTCCTATTTGTAGATTCGTGGTACTTACAAAAAAAACACACGCGGAAAGTATGCCATCATTTGCCCATCTGTTTCCAGAAAACCTCTATTATCATATCTGAACAATTGATTTCTGAAGTGAGGCATTCTTTCAAATCACAAAGGATCAGAGAACTAGTATTTTTTAATGGTAATCCGTTCCATTCACCAACGAATTACGAATACTAGGCAACGAATCTTTCTTGAAGTAGTTACGAGTACTCTCAAATCTGAAAAGTACTCAGGATTCACATCACTAATTTACAATTGGTATCATTACGAATTCATCCCAACAAAAGTAACGTGACAAACGGACAAGCAGGCGAAAATCAGTCGAAGCTATCACTTCCTTTGTGACGAAAAGATGTCTGGCAAACGAAATGGCATCAGCCTCAAACTTCAATGGAAATCTATCCTATAGGTATGTATTCCAACTGCGGTATATACAGAAACTCTAGAAAATTATTCATGTCGCGGCGGGCACCCTGGTAAATCCATCCAACATCACCCAATATAGTAGAATTTATACGTACCACAAGGGAGTACCAACTCAGAACTCAATTATACGGGGACCACACTCGAATGCCAATTTCATCGCTTATGTGTGTAATACACACTATGAAGTAAGTCTGTGGGTTACAGAGAGTTTGGAGGGGTAACAGTGGGGTGTCGAATACTGCGCACTACTGAATTTCAATGCTACGGCCTGATACCCCCCATCATTCGCATCCACTTCACTCTCATCAAACTTTCCAGTATTCCATCTCTCTCTGTCCCCCCAGCCTCACTTTCCCTCCCCTATTTGATTGCTTGTTTTCCTCTCTCCTCTCATCCCCCCTTTAGTTATTCAACCGTGGATCGATTAACAATTATTATTGTCTACGGTTGTGCGACTGTTGCGCACCGTAGAACATAATTAAAATCATCCAACTGACACATACACAACTATGTTCATTCTACCCGGTATCAAATAATTAATTAAATTCAAATAAAGTTAATGGCAATGATTTGCCTAATTCTAAACAACAAATCGGAAATTGACTAAATATTTACCCCGACTATGGAATTCAACTCTGTCATTGTGACTTGTTTTGCTCTGTCCACTGCTGTTAACACTTGCTGCTGATGTTCTTGGGATAGAAAAGGCAGGATTTGAACGATTATAGCATTCAGTCTCTTTGATATCTCTGTCTGTAAACAAAATAATGGGTAGTTATTAATTAGTAACGTTAGCTTCGTTATTTCGTGTTGTTTGGTTGTGGATGGAAGGATTATTGTAGGACGAATTTCCATTTTGAGAGAAGGAATAACGATATTTGAATGCTGGGGTCAAGTGCCCCTAGATGTATCGTGGGTTCTTTTCATAAGCAAATATGTTATTCATTGCTCTGCAATGAACTGAGGGCAACGTAAGGGTATATGCTGTTTTCAATATATTAATTTGGATGCGAGGAATAGGGGAGCAAGTCGGAATAACACATGTGAATATTAACATTCACAATTTCAATATAAAAATAAAAATCATGCAATTTCAAAAGCCTTTTTCAATATTTGTGATTTTAAAATTTCATCAATGGCATTTTCCCCCGATATTTCCATGGAATATCCATTAATTATCTAATGACACGCTGTTATTCATTTTTCATCAATTATTCATTTAAACTTGTATATTTGGGATTGTCCTCTGAGATATTCCAATAAATTAGTTCTTGCTTTGAAATTTTTTGTTGCCATTTTCAAACGTTCCATCTTTTTCTGAAATTTGATTCTTTGGAAAATTATCAAAATGGTATGGAATTTACATTTCGGTGGACTGAGATTGAGCAAGAGGAACAAATAAGGTGGATCTACCTATTCTCGTTCGTACCTCCATTCTCGTTTTTATTTCTCCAATCAAGATATTCATGAATGATTGTGAAATTACAAATTTCCTTTTTTTTAAAGCCAAAAAAAAGGACAAACATCCCATCAATTCAAAATTCATGGGATATTCCTTCCCATTAAGATATTGTAATCAAGTCCCAAAAAAAACGAGAATGAGAACACGGACGAGAATAGGTACATTTATCCTATGTTCATAATGTGGTTTTTCCAGATTTAAGTGTTTAAAGTACGCGCAGAAAACAGAGTAAACAGTCCAATTCACTAATTATTAAAAAATTTGTGATCACTTGAATTGAAGCTTATATATCAATCATAATTAATGCAAAATTCAATGCAGATTAGAAGAAAAAAAATGGAATATCAAATTCTTTCGCGTGAATAAATCAAAGTACAATTTTTCTGTTCAAAAAAAATTAATTTAACAATCAATGAACATAGAACGAAGATAACAAACATCGAAGTGATGATCTTCAAAAGATTTTATTTCACATAAAAAAAACACAAAAAATTATTACATTTAAAAACAAGCTTCGTTCAATCAATGATACTTGTTTATTCATTGGTCGACTTATCCTATCTGTGTTGAGGGAATGTGATAAATTCGTGTTATTCAGACATGCAACCAAAAATAACTCGTTTGGAGGAATTGTGAATGGATATTTCAAAGGGATTTAATAATTATAAAAGCGGGGTATGTAAAATTATTGAATGTCATTTCGATATAAATCGAAGTGAAGTATTAATGTGCACATTTGAATCCTTTTGGAAACATATTGCCAATCGATTAGCTGGAAGGGCCATATATGCCATTACCATGGGCAATATTATTATCCCCTTGTTTTTCATATCTCACGAGTGGATTATGTTTTATTATCCCTAATGTTTTTCTATACTATCTCTCATTATAGTATTTCATTTTCAATACTGTAAATTCAATGATTATTCCATTGACAGACAGATTTGGAGTGAGAACATGCAATGAATTATTGAACCGATTGTAGCTAAACGTTTCGATATGAAGCTGAGAAAAGGTCTTGATTTAAAATACAAAAGCTGTCTGATTCAAGCATCTCTGGACTCTTCAGAAAGTTTCACTCGGACCTCACTTCACTTGCATTCGCTATTCATTTTCTGTATTGAGTCATTATTCAACAAGCCGCATGGCTATTTTTCAATATCTTCAACAACGTTAGTCTCATTATTTGTGACGAGTCGATCATTCATTCTTCCTTTCGATAAGCTATCATTGCTTCTTAACACTCTAAATTATCGGCTTTCAGAATCTAGTGTTGACTGTCGTCAGTCATCAAAACTTGTCAATCTAAAGAATTATGATCCCTCCAAAGTGATACGCGTTGTGACTTTTACTAACTTTAAACATTTATCATCGAGAGAAAGAAATTCTTGAGTCAAATACAAAGTTAGACCAGTTTCAAGCAGATCGGTATTCTTAATTCCGATTGTCACATTAACACTTGATAAAAGTCTATTATGGACTTGGTACAAGAATAACGCTTGATCGGAGCCTGAAAATAGTTTTGATTTGAGCTTTCTTTTCTTGTCATATTCGTATAAAATAAGACGTCCGAATCAATGAGTGATACAAATGTATTTCAAGAATTCGGGAATCGCGTTGTAAGAAAACTTGATTGGTTAAAATAGGCACGGTGTCTATTTTATTCCTAATAAGAAAGTCTTGATATTTTTCTGCTTAAAATTAACTGATGCCTGTCCGTACTTATTGTCAGATGGGAGCAGCGAAACCCTCTACTATATAATAATATGAACCGTCTCGAATTTTCCGGTATTATAGGCTTCCCCATTACATGACATTATGCAGTGAGAATAGCAATCACATTGTTACGTTCATTGCATAATTTCCCATATTATACTGGTCGAAATTACCTCCCAAACCCACTAACAAGTAAACTATTCCGGAGATTATATAGATAAAGTTATCTCACCTGTTTATGCATCTCAACGTTGAGTCCATAAGACATCTCATAGTACTGCAACAGAAAATGAAGAGGTCTCAGATAAATTTCAGCAATGCTCTGCAATTCCTATCTTTTAAAATACAGAATGATAATAGGGAATTATCAGCATTGTTGCAACTCAGTAATTTTAAGTGCAAGTCGAATCGATTTAAAAATGGAAGGATTCAAAATACAAAAGAAGTCTCTTTTAACTCTGCATGATAAGTATCTAAAATAATGAATCGTCACATCTTAGTGCATTTGAAGAAACATTTGAAAAAAGGAGGCTTTCGTCATTCGTGAATTTTTGAACCCTGCATTTTCGTTAATCAAAATGATAAGGGTAAATATACAGTTACTGATTGATTATTCTTTTCATTCAATTAATTGAGTCGGAAAAAAATTGTGGGAAACTGAAGAATTTATCACCTTACAAAAATAGGAAGAATAATAAAAATGACAAATGGAAGAAGGATAACATGCTGCGAAGTCAACAGGAATTTTCAATATTGTCATAGTCATACATTAAGAATGAAACTGGATTTCAGGAAACATGTATTATAATTTAATCTCTTACCATAACATAGTGCCTCTGTATTTCTATTTTCTCAGTCGCCAACTTTTCACATTCCAGCTTCATACTGCAACAAGATTTCCAAAGGATCATTATTAGAATTGCATGAAATATTCGAGAAGAATTATAATTAGTGATTTATGTGGTTTTGCACTACTATAATAAAAGACATTCCCCTCTACTGAACTTTGTTTTCTTCTGCCTTCTCCGGAGGAGATGAAGATGCCAGTTCCCTATCAGTAAAGACAATCTACTGAAAAAATCTATCAATTTTTCTACCGAAATATAGACGACATTATCACACATCTATTATGAGAAGATAATCATCAGATCCTGATACAATTTGTCGGAAAATTCTTGACTTTGATTATTAAATGGGTTGAAGGAAGCAGCTACTTCGGTATTCTCCTCTATGCGATAATAACACCTGATGTTTTTCCCATTCTACGATGTATAATTTTCGAAATGAATGATCAAAGTGCAGTTTCCCAGTGGAATTAAATTCTGTTACTCAATAATGATTCAATGTTTCCTAATTGTCTGCACAAGCATAAAAATTCATAGACACACGAATACATATTCACCGAAGAAGACAAGTTTACATAGTAAGAATGGTAAATAACGAAGATATCCGTTATAAATTTTCGGAAGAATTGTTATCTACCCAAATAATGTCACGTCGAAAGAACGTAATAATCTAGTTCATGGCGACGGCTTCGTTATAAGGATAATTCTACATTGTTATCAGCTGTCATATTATCGTTCATTACCGAAATGTCTACGATTCCAACATTCTCTATTTGAGGAGTTTTTATTTACGTATACGAACGATAATACGTATATATATCGTTCTTCAAAATACTATGCAGATTCTCATGAATTCCTCTCTAGTTAAAAAAGAATAAAATGATGAAAAAAAAATCTATTTCTAACCATTCCATCAAACTGACCACTTTTATGCATTCACATTTGCCTTTAGAAATTCAAGAATATGAGAGACACTCACTTGTGGTACTGAGCTTGAAGAAAATTGAATTCTTCTTTAATCCTATCACATGATTCACTCACTGTAAACTTGAATGGCTGTCCCGGTTGTGGTGGTCCCTGGAAAATAACGAGGAAAATAATGAATAATTCCGGAAACATCACATCAATTACTGCATAGTTAAATAAATAAAAAAATTACTGCTTAGAGAATTAGAGAGCCTAACGAGGTCCAAGTTTCAGAATTCAATGTTCAAGCACTGGAAAAAAAACGCTCAACAGAACTACGAGATGTACCCGCAAATTCATTGACTGATCGAGTGTAATTTCAAGGAACGAACGATTCTTTTTTGTTCATAAATAAATTAATGATCAGTGTTCGTATTCTCTACTTAACCATATCGTGAAATATCTCTGACCCATTACCGTTGGAGATTCGCCGGGATAGCAGCGGTTCACGAACTATCTCAATTTGCTCCCACAACCGCATTGACCGCAAAACCGCGACTTCCCTCATCCTGTGACCACTCAGAGTACCCGTGATCCGCTCACAATTTCCTTTACACTATTCCTCCCAATCCCTTTCAAATGTGCTTTTTCACATCCTTGTACTTTTATGAACAATATGCAGTTAAAGATAAGTTTTGCACTATGAGCAATAAAGATTTACGGAATGAAAAATAAATCTACCATTTAAAAAATAATGGGTAACAAATAATTCCTCCCGTGAGAAATAAAAACACTAATTCTCAAATTTTTAGAATCTATGAATTTCCACTTCAGTTAAATTTCCCAAAGTCCAAAATTCGTCCTTCCAAATATTCATTTCGTCGAGTCGAGAAATTCGTCGTTCTCAGCTTTTATATTATGATCCCGAGGACAATTTCTCTAATGCATAATTTTATTTTTATATTTTTTGGGAATATTTTCTATCTTTGAAGTGTTCATCAACGTGAAGGGAAGACCAAAGTCTCCTTTGAGTCGTGTTATCTCTCCAATTTTTTTCCTCATCATTCCAAAAATGAGAAAATTAATAATCCGAAGAACGAGACGATGGTAACAACGAGAGTAGTTGATCAGTTATCACAAGAAAAAAGGTAGAGATCGAGGGATGAATATTGCTAAAAGTTTTATGACCCCAATAATTTTAGAAGAAGCCCAAAATTATTCTCCGGTCGCTCCAAGTCTTCTACCATTCAAGAACAATTTTTTCAGCTTAGTGCTTTTTCACTTCTGCTTCGAGTTCTTTGGGCTTTCCCTTTTATTGCTAGAGGGTAGTAAAATGAGGGGTGGCAGAAGAGTGAGAGTTCAAAGCAAACGGTTAGGTACTTTTTCCGATAGGGACATGTCAGCCGATTTTTTTCAAACCCAGACAGAAATCAATCATTCCGCAACGAAATCCCGTATTCGGAATCTCCTTCAGTCACATCTCGATCGATATCGCGCCTTCTTCATATTAAAGTATCGATCGTCTTTGCCTGTCGATAACGCGAGGCCGACTATCTCGTGTTGAAGAGGTTTAAAGATTACAATTTCAAGGATAATCCATATCTAAAGTGTTCGGAGTCGGTAGTATCTGAGAGACGATTGGAATCTGAAGAATGGGCCCAAGAATGATTTTTACTGAGGATTTCTATTGACAAGGATTCCTCAAATGCTATTAGAAATAGTTTCGTATTTCATTGAATATTTTCCATTGAAGGAGTAACTAGAAATAGCAATACATGATGGCCTCAAAATTAAAGAAGCGCAAGTGTTTCTTTTATTTAATAACGAAAGGGTATAACTCATTATTTTTCCAGGAAAATGAATTCTCGTAGACGTTTGAACAATGGCACTGACTCCTCTTCGATTCTAAGGTAAGGACGTAATGCATAACATGTTTCTGAAAATGAATCTCCATGAAAAGTTCCTGATTGCACTAATCTAAGAAATTAATTTTCAATAAATAATCAATTTCACGTAAAGTATTATCTGTAAACCCGATTACTGAATTCCTAAAATACGTTTCCTCTTTCTCTTGATTCAAATATGTCATATTTTCCGTGTATTCTCGAACTTCTGAAATCTCACGTTCCCATAACTCATCGAAGAATATTAACACTCCGTCTCCCATTAATAAATTCCGATAATTATCATCAAAATAGCTAACAATTGTTAAATTGAATTTAAATCAGTTTGTTGCATTAGTATATAGGTTATGCAGTGGCTGTGAATATCCATCCAACGATCCAATGAGACAGACAGACAGTCACACAGTGTACGCATGGTCGTTTTAGTGCACCTGCGGTACCAGTCAAAGCGGAAGGTAGAGGGAAGAGGGAGGTAACATGCAATAGCAGTACTGTAGTCTCATAGTTTCGGTTGTAGCGTGTAATCCTCGCGGACACCGCAAACATGTAATTAACACTTGCTCTGATCGTCTCTGTCGGTTGCACACCGTGTGCATCAGTTCTCTTGCTTGCAAGTCGACACTTCTCTCTCTCTCTCTTTCTCTCTCATACGCGCAGACACACGCGCCTATATATTCCCATGCATTAAGGACAAGAACTTGACCTTGGTCAATAAGTACCACTGAGAATGTTCGAAACTTCATTATGTTTTTAAGTGGAGAAATATCCTTGTGTGCTCTTACTCGGAAATCATAAAGTGTTTGAACAATATAATTATACCGAGAAGAATTTATCAGCGAGAAGACGCTTAGTGATCTCAGGATGTTAGAGTAAATTTGGATTCTTTGAATTGATTTAAAGTTCTCGCCAATAAAAAAAGGACGTTAGTGATCGTAACAAATGTGAATAAATTAAAAACAATGAAAGAATTTTATTTTCTTGAATTTATTATTCATGAAGAATAATCTCGAAGTTATTTAAATTCAATCACCTATCTACTGAACGCTGAAATAATTATTCAAATTGAGTGCATGTAAGGAGCAACTGAAAGTTTTTCGCTCTCAATTATACGCAAATTGTAGTTTCAGTATTATCAAGTTTAATCGCTTGATAATTCTTGAACCAAAGAATAATCATGGAAATTACTTGATTTTTTAATGGTAATATTTCCACTCGATAACGTTTTATTGTCAAGATATCTGCATCGAAATAGAAAAAAAAACACTGGTCATCGTTTCTCTGCGATAAAGTTTCGACACCAGTCCTTTCGATTACATCATCGAAACATATTAAATGCAGGCTGTAACTAATTAAGAAGAGAATTAAGAATGAATAACTCCATCACTATGCCCCCTATCAGATTATGATGATCTTTTGTATGTGTTGAGAGCCGCGGGAGTACGAAAGTTGACTACAAACTCACTTCGTGAGTTTGAAACGAGCATATAAAAAAGTACCCTTTCGATTTCTCATGTTATAAATTTTTTTTTATCATGACAAAAACGTTTTACGGTTCAGCTTTTTCCTCGAGATTATTGTAGATTTTTAAATAGTAATTCTCATGTTTTATTCTCTGAATTATGAGAAAAAATATGTGCATTCTCCATCGAAGAAAGGAAGGAGCCTCATGGAAGAAGAAAATTAAATGATAAAAAGACGAATTCAAGAACGAATTTAAAAAAAACGAAGCAGTAAAACGATAAGACTTACCGGGTGTCGTGCAGCAGCTGCCGCAGCCACAGCTGCCGCGTTAATGCCAGCACTGGGATACATCCTAACCCACCTACGTCCTTTTGCCGATGTGTTTTCAATAAAAATAAACTGCAAAATTTTATTATCTATTTATACACTACTAAAAACACCTTTAATACTTCTATAAACTTAAAAAATTGACATTTAAAAATTCTTGGAACAATAAACAAACTCTTATCACTGAGCCTCTGAACACTTGGATAACACATTTGCTCATTATATCACATAACACAATTGTCACTCATCACAAAAATAAAATACCCGCAGCGTATAATCACAGTGTAATCCAAGGTATTTTATTAATCCAAAATAGCACACACTTTGAAAACATTAGCAAATTTAATTGCTAAATATATAGCGCTAATAAGAATCGTGGTAAATTTAAGAGCATCGAACGCACCGACCTCGACAACGGTCGGGTATCAACTAATCACGAAACCGGCCGAAGTGAAGCCAGTACTCTCGTAGTTCCCCTTCTCTTTTGTCCGACACGCCGCGTTCTCAACCGAAGAATTCGAGACCACGTGTTTTGGTACTCCTACTGCTGGCTCTATTATTCCTATTACTAGCACTATTAGGTACCCTTTATTCCTCATAATTTTTCCCCTAAAATCGTCCCACTCGCATTAATTTAAATGGCGCTGATGCGGAACACGGATGGAACATCTTGGTGAACCGCTTCCTTCCGGTCATTTCACGCAAAAGTTTTGGAAAATTGTAGATATTCTGATATTAATTGTATTTTTTTGTATTCATAAATTATGAAGCTGGAAAGAGCTCACGCCATTTTTTTTACACAGGAATTCATTTTTCGGGAGAATCATAGGTCACAGGCCTTTGTTATCCGAAAAGAAAAGGATGGCGCTTACGCATCAAAGAGATTTTATGGTGACGAAATAAAACTCTGATAATCACTTCTTTAAGTATCAAATAATCAAACAAAACTGGTGATTGAAAGGAGTTATCTCCTTGTTTAGTGCTTTTTGGATTCTGAAGTACTCGTTACTATTTCAAGAAAAATTCGTTCCTCATTCTTAACGTGTAGAACCGCTCATGATAGGAAGAAAATTATAGAATGAAAATTATAGATTTCAAACCATTCCTTCTCCCAGAAATCAATGATTCAGCGATTAAAAGACAGCAAATGATGAGATATTTTTATTAAAATTAACGTATTATAAAATTAACGCATTATAAAAAAGTGTTCCCGCACTCCATGTGGTCGGCAAATTAGGGATCTACAAATAGCACCGAAAAATAATCGTGGGAGGGTAACGAATAGTAATGGAACCACACTACACCATATTAAGTTTTAAATATCGGCACGAAGTATGTTTGAAAGAAGGTCAAGATATCAATATTTCAAATATTCTCAAGCCTAAGGCAGCATTAACACATTGTGAAAGTCTTGCTGCACTCCAGGTCATCGGCGATGTAGGAATCTACAAATAACTTCAAAAAATAATCACTAGAATAATCACAAATCATCAATTACAGAAGATCAATACTTCAATGTTTCAAATAATCGTAGCGTCGTCAATTTCTAAGTCGAAATCCCAAAGAATCATGCATTTCATACCGAATAGTGATGTTCGGAGAATGATGAGTGAACAATAGAAAAATTATGGGATCGATACTTATCGTGACATATTTCAGATAAAAATTGATGACAAGATAGTCAAGTAGTAGTTATATAGACACGAGACATAAAACAGTGCAATTCAACGGCATAATTCCAATCGATTTTCCCCCTGAGGGTAGGATTATCTCCTGCGATAAATTTACAGAAAGACATATACCAAATGATGACTGATGTCAGCTACATACAAACCCAAAGGCTTGTATGCATGGGAAGCTACATGATTCTTGGTTAAACTTTTTCCTCAATGTTTTTCATACGTTTCCGTATACACGTGTTTATATGTACTCGAGTGTACTATTAAAGTGAGAAAAAAAAAGATAATAAAATGATTTTTTAGAAAAAACTATGAAGTGGCTGTTTTATTACCGTCTTATTACATTTTCTATCTCTCCCTCTCTCGTTTTCTCTCTGTCTCACTCCGCTTCTGTGTATCGTTGTTGAGTGCAGATAGAGAACCGGTATGACGGAAATAATTTAATGTCACGCTTCGAATGACTATGATAATCACACTTTCCAATTACAGACACTTGCTAACAACACTCATCAATGTTGCCTTTTCAATTTTTACAAAGATTAAAATACTGTTTGAAACAAGGAGATGTACTTAATAGTCTCTCACTGATTATTGATTTTGATCGTGAATCAAAACCGTGAAATTATTTCTACCATCTTGATTGGCTTCTGATAATAGAATCTGGAACATTAAATGAATAATTGAACGGTAATTTTTGGAGCAGTCATTACAGAAACTTCAAAAATATGTAAAAATAGACAGCCAACATAATTTTAAAGCTTTATTCGGCGAAGGACAAAAAATGTCGTTACCTCCTACCCGCAAGAGGCGAGATCCAGAAAAAGCTCTTATCCGACCTACTCTATTCCTCCGATCCAACTCCCCTGTCATAAAGTTTTTATTCATGAACTTTTTTTAACTTCTTTTTTCTACCCACTTGTCCCTTTTTTTCTCTCTCCGCATACTTCACTGTGAGAGCTACCATTCGCACACACGATGACGGCAAAAAGCATGCTCGAAAAGCTCCCCTCAGGTTCTCGTATGACGCGCCTTTGTGAATGTATGCCACACGTCATCCAACAGTCTAAACAGGTACCGGGTATCCGGTTACATTTTTTTTTCTTCCTTGCCATTTTTCACTTTTTTCATTTTATTAAATGGGATAGATATTCTCTACAGCTGATTTTCACTACAAAATACTCCTGCGGAAAAATATGTTTTTTTTTGGTGGAGGAGAAAATATAGTGTGATATATAAAATATGCTTTTTATTCTCATTTTTCTTGGTATATACGACTGGTATATGTGCTTCACATTAACCATAGTGTACAACTTCAGACATGAAAAATACACACAAGTATTATATGCTCCCGTGTATTTTACCGCTGAATAAATTATATGTATCCAGATGTGTAATTTGATATGTAAAAAAATTGGTGAGCCATATATAGTTCACGTGACCGTATAGATTATGTAACTAATTTACGTATATATTTGAAAAAAGTGGGGTAGAGTGGGTATTCCAAGGAAAGAGGGGGAGATGTATTCTCCCGATGATTTCGTTGGAAGCCTAAAGAAATTTTTGATGGAAGATATTGCGATGAACTTAATTTGGATTTTCTTCAAAAAATTTCCAGTTTCTCGGGAATATCTTCTCTTCTAATTTCCGTAGCACTGAAACTTAAAAAACCGCTTAGAGATGATCAAATTTCCCATCGATTCATGTGATTTTGAATTCATCTTCATCAATTTTTGAGGATGATACAGAGGAAAAACTGATTTTCATGAATGATTCATCAAATAAGTTATAAATTCGTCAAAAAATGGTAAAAAACAGTGCAAACACATGTTTTTTTATCAGAAATTTTCTCAACTTTTTAATAAATACCCTGTCCCCATATTGTTTTTCATAGCAATTCGTAGATTCGTTAATTTAAAAATCCGCTGCTAGATGGAAATCGTCGAGTCTCCTCTCTATATAGAACTATATAGGCTCTCAGCTTTCCATAAATACTGGTTTAAAAAATCCATCGTGAATACCCTGTCTTCCCCCAACACTACTAATTAAATGAGCGAAAGAAATTCGTAATCAATTTAATTTCAACACATTTTAATTACAAACCTCTCCATTTAAATCAAGAATGCTCTCATTCAGGAGCAAGCAAAAGAATGGAACGTCAAGAAAAGACAAACCTATCGTTTCTCCGTAAAATACAACAGACAACTATTATACTGCACATGCACCACGACATTAACATTTCATGCATATGAAAATAAAGACGGCTGTATCACTGGAGGTTATATTTCCGATATGAGCGCCCACAGTGGGCTATATCTTCGGGGATAAAAGAGAAGATATATACGCCAACACATTCACATACGAGTTTTATATTCGGCATAACATTCCTGTGAAAAAAAAGAAGTTTTAAAAACCTGCTCTCGAGAATGTAACAAACCAAAGGGCACCGATAGCCTTTTACGTTTTTATTTTTTCCATTCATTTCATTTTTTTTCCAATGAAATCCTCGGACTTAGTGCTTCTACGCATTTAACAATTTTAAAAAATTGAAGACAACAGAGAAATGACTCGGAGCATCTAAAAGAGCGAGTGTTTACACTGGAGAATGAAAATAATTGTGACAAAAACACACAGTTAAATCCCCCTTTATCCATACAAAAATGACTAATTCCTCTTGAGACCCTCGCGGTCACATACAATCGATTCCGTTGGCCAAGTAATAAGCGAGATAAACTCACTATCCTCCGCCTCGTATCCCCTCGAAATCAGCGGGATACGCAAAAAAGAATCCTGAAGATGAGAGGAAAGAAATGGAAAAAAATGATGAGAATAAAAAGACTAAAATCTTCGCTCCTCACTGATTTCCTTCTCTAAATATGGCTGCCTTCTCTCCTTTCTCCTTTCCTTCACTTGTTTCATACTCTCCTCTTGTCCCACTTGTCCCCTCACTGGATTCGTAACCACCCATAACCGCCCTGCTTGCCCGAAGGTTCTACTTGATTGCCGAGGCATCTTAACCTCGGCCACAAAGTCCGTGCGGACTCCGAGTGCTTTCATACAATTCTAGCATTCCCCTGTATAAAATTTTAAACCTATAAGAATCCACAATGACTCTAATCCACCAACAAGAGTACAGAAAAATTCAGTCCCACGCCCAAGTGGTATAAAGAGGCGTAACATTATTGAAAAAAACACCAATAGAGTTTGTGTTTATCTAAAGTTCTGCCAATGAACCTCTACCAAGTTGAAAATTGACATGCGCACATTAAATCCGCGCGGACTCAGGGAAGTCCCGACCTTTATTACGCTTTGTATATGGATATAGCGTGAATCCCTTCCACCCAGAGGCGAAGAGAGAGGGATAGAGTGCGAGAGACAGAGAGAGGCCAAGTTTTTAAGCGTAGTAGTGCGGCAGAAGACAAGGAAAAAAAATAACAGAGAAGGAAAAAAAAAGGTTGCATGAAACGAGCGTTTCCGTGGCACGAACTTCCAACCGACCAACCGGCACACCATCACCACTACCGAGCATGACCGAGCATCCACGATGCATCAACGCGGCGGTAAGCAGTTTCTTCCCTCCCTCTAACGTCCGGCCAATTAATACAACAAGTACAAGATAGTTTGTGTTTTCGTTTTCGAACATTCGCGGCGCTTCAGGCAACTCCTTAAAGACTTACCAGTTTTTAATGTTCATTTTGCGACATTTCTTCTTCTTTTTCTTATTCCTTTCCTTTTGTATATTGACTCCCACTACATTCACGGTTATTGACTTATTTATTCAGTTATCTTTACGTGTCGACATCACAATGAAAATGTTTTCATAGCCTCACCTCTGCAAGCATAGTGCAGACTGGAAAATAGCACATGTTTTACGAAGCTGCTTGCATAAACGACTGTTGGCATTGGTAAAAGGGAAAAGAAATGATTCTATGATAAATTAACATCGAGTCAAGGTGTCAATTATTTCTGCCACTGCGTAGGCGTTCGGATGTGCGAAACTTCCCGTGATTCATCTTCACTGTGAAACAAACCTTTTTTTTAACGAGTTTAGCTCAAATATTTGGATAATTCTCATTTTCTATATACACTCAAAATGCAAGCATGTTTGTAAACGATTTTGCTAATAGACCACCACGCGTAACTTCCTGTCGCATATAAATGCCCGCTAAGCTATATGAGAATATTGAGAATGCTCACATATGTATCTATGCACTAATGATTTCATGTATTTCCATATATGTGTTTGGGTTTATATCACAGTGAGGTTTTGAGCGCTATGTCTCGCCAGTTCGACGCCAATTTCGACCACTGCTATAATAATAATTGCCGGTCGACGAATTATTTGTTTTGGCATGATGCCCGTTTGTTCCGGACTTGGTTTTATTGCCAGTACATTCACGTTTATTATTTTTTTTCGTTTTCCGTTATGTTGAAATCGATGGAATAATTCATACACTACCTATTTTCTCCGAGTTGAATTTACTATCCCATATCACAAATTATCGAGAATTCAGAATTTTCATGTTGCTATTTAAATTTTCATGCATTATTAACACCGCTAATGATGAGTTTTGTTCGATTATTTTTTTTGCTACAAAATAAGGGAAGATGGAAAGTAATCAAATGAAAATGTAAATCGTGATGAACTGATTCGAGTGGAAATTCACAGGGTATTAACGATATTCGATTGAAATTCCCTTTAATAATGGATACTCTTTTATTCTTTTATTGAAGCCCTATGATTTCCACGCTCCCACACTGAATTAATCGTTTTTCATCCGAGAACATATGACGGAAACGAGAAAGACTTGTGCCTTTTTTCCCTTCAGTTCTCACATTTTAATTCTCTTTCCATTTACATTTTTATTCGTGGTGGTTTTATTTTTATGAATAAAAAATCAATCTCTGCAGTATCGTTATCCTCTGAGAACGAATGTTACGCTTATATGAAGTTTGAGGATGCTGAGTTTATGTATGAATACTCCGAATGCCATTGTTTATATTGAGATATTAATGCTGGAGCAGTAGAACCATATTTCAATGAATAATCTGTACAATCAGAGGAAGAAGGTCTTGATTAAAGCTGAGAAACCTCTCTTGAACGGAATGGTCTTGATTCAAGATGAAACTACCCACTTCACTGAAGTCTCTAATTCCACAAAGCCACAGAATCGGCTTGAATCAAACCTCAAATGAAAGGTTTGAATGAAGAATACCAATAGTATTAGAACAAGCTGTACTTCGTCTGAATCAAGACTTTTTTCTCTGGGTGTCGTTAGTCTCGTCGAAAACAGCCTATTCCTATTTATTACTTCCCCACGATTATTTTTTGAGCCCGAAAATAAGCATTGAAAGCTAATTCTTTTATTTTTGATTTTTTTATTGAAAAACGGCACCAAATACGAAGTCACAAAATGGAGGGCGCATCAATTATATTCCGTACTGAAAAAAATCTCATCCTGTAGCTAATTTTTGGGATTTCAAGCCAAAAAATTCACTCATTTTATTGAACGATATTCGGTACATTGCCGAGCGCCTGAAATTCTGAAAAACGTTTCCATAACACGCGGAAAATATCTCATCATTTACTCATAATAAAATTTATATAATTAAAGTAATTTGCGTTAAGCCAATACATCATGCTGTATTGACGGTAGAAATAAATTTTCTTGAGTTGAGTTGTTTAGGCAAACGCATTAGTGCTGCATTACACGGATGAAAACGTGCCTTCAATGAAACTCCTATGCGGGTACTGAATTTACAGTTTCAATTATTATGCTAACGTAGTAACGCTGAAACCTGCCAGGTGAAAATTCTCGATTTAAGCTGACGAGAAATTACTATGACCAGAATATATTCACGCGTGAGAAAATTTCCATCGTGTCTATGGAAATTGCCTACTTCGTAGTTTTATGCATAGATGTGGTCATCGACGTTTTGCCGATTTTCTAGTCGAATCGTTATGAATTTCGGGGATAAGAGCCAATATCAGTCTATATGAAGCTATTACGTTTTTCAAAAAATAAAATTTCTAGAATTTTCAAAATTTTGATGATTTTCATAAATTTCTAGAATTTTCAAATACATGCATACAGCAGTAGAATGAGCGCTTCTAATTACATTCTTCAGCAAAAAAAAATTATAACTTCCATGAAAAGGCACTGAATTTTTTTTAAACGAAATCAGCTGCATGAAATTTTGGATTTTTGGTAATTTTCTTGACCAGAGAAAAAAATAGAAGACAGCAAAATTGTCATCATCATTATTCCTCTGCTGTATCATTTCGGCAAGGCCCATCACTTTTCAGCAAAAAATCAGTACGCCTTACTATGTACTCCTTCATATAATTGAAGAATCATGTTCAAGTTCATTTCAATAAACAAAATAATTACGATAGTACGACGAATTTTAGAAGGTTAGAAATAAACAATTGAACAACTCAATTAGTGTTACATTAATTTAATTTACACGTATAAACGTGTGTAATAATTAACTCTTTGAAGATGCAATGTATAAGTGTGACGGAAAGAATAGATAATGAAATTTTTTTTCTCAATTTTGATATAATAAAAGTTATAATAAGAATATTTTAAATATGCGAAATGTCCTATTGTTTACCATGTCCATCATGATCACTAAAGAATTTCGTAGCATTTGGAAATCTTAGGGGATCCGGAAAATCTGGCGTTTGATAGCGACGTGGGTGTAGGCATTCTCTGATAGCTTGTCCGAATGCACTCCGAACAGTTGAATCAGTTGCAACAGCTGCGGCAGCACCATCAACTTCTTCAACACCAGCGCGTCCAACACTTTCTCTGACCAAACGCTCCATTGATGCTGGAATTACTGAGTTACTTGGCGTTGGACTCGCCAAGAGCGTTGGTTTTTGTTGCTCCACTAACTTTCTCCGTTTATTTGGCATTGTAGCTAAATACGCATCGCTAAGTGTTGTAACACTGCTACCGGACAATCCAAGCTGCAATTGTCTTCGTTGTCTTGCTCCATCCCGCGCTATTATCGGAACCCAATCGGGCAGAAGGTTTTCGTGTCCTGGGAATGTCGTTGGTACTTCCTCGTTCTCATCTAGTGGATCAGGCCCTGAGTCTGTTTCCATTGGTTCTGGTACAGGTTGAATTGTTGATTGAGGTGGAGGCGCTGTCACGATACTTACAGCTGGTTCTGACTGTGATGTTGGTGAATTTATAGTACCATCTTTGTAACAAAGGAGCTTTTTTATCTCTTCTTTTGGAGGCGATTGAACGCCTCGGGAATAATTGCACACCCATCCAACTACTGTTCCGAGAATCCACTGACGGAAGACCTCGTGCATTCCACGAGTCATGTGATTCTGAAAAAAAAGATTTTATTTTAGTTAGTAGGTTTAATGTTATTTTATTTGTTGTTCATTTTGCCGTTTAATAATTTTTATTCAGTTTCATGAATCAAAAATTGCCTTTCTAAGGTAACGAAGTTGATGAAATTATGGAAATTTGATACTCCTAGTGAATAGTGAAGGAACTTTGAAGCGGAAAATGATATAATTTAATTTTCATTCGATCAAAAGTTCTCGATTTATTCCTCAAATTTCATTACTTTCAATTCAATTTTTTTCAAAAAGTGAAAAAAGATCAAGCATGATTTGTAGATAATTTTGACGCTGCAGCGTGACGATAAAGAGAAATGGTTTTACTCCAGTTCATATGAATCTTTGAATAGAAAGATAATTGCGCAGGAGCGAGTTATATAACCAATCATAAACAATGCTATGTTTTTCGTCCTCTTCACAGATATAAAGAGTCAAATATAGAACAAAGATACAAAACTTCTGCTAAATAGAAAAAAAGCACAAGGAAGAGGAAGATGACATTTTTTCAGAATTCAATTCTCTTTGAGGTTAAGTGTAAATAGGAATCAATATAAATTTTCTCACAGCGAATCGAGCAACGACCCTCTCAAATCCACCCTGCGACCCCCTCAATGTTAAGCGACAGCATCCAATTAAATTATCTGCAAGTGTTTTAATGTGCACTATCACCGCCTCGACGAATGCAATATTCGTATCTGAAATAAGAATTATCAAAGATAAATGATTTCATATGAAAAAATATCCTAAAATCGAGTGTACAAGCGATGAGTGTACAACCATTTCATTCAAAAGCAAGCTTCGTTCATTCATTGGCCCATTCACCATAATTATTATATTAACGTACCGTGTGTAGCGAACAAGCAGTTTAAAATATTCCTCAAGTGCACAGTAAGTTGTGCATCGATAGTTTCACGCATTGCCACCTGAACTCCATCATCCCTGACATCTTCACCATCCAGCGTTCGCTCCACATAAGGCTTCAACTCCTGCAAAATCGATTCAATAATTTGAGTTGGTAGATTCTCTTCAGAAGCAGATGGAAATGCTTCACGAAGTGTTGAACGAAGTGACTCTTGAATTTCAACGTTCAACGGTGCATAATCTCCGCCAACAATTCTGAACCACTCAGGAACAGTCAATTTTGATAAAACAATATAAATTCTCTGCAAGATAGTACGTTGTCTTCCCGAAGACAGAAAGTCAGAGCTTGAAGCTAAATGAATTCCTCGCGTACGCAAAAAATTATTGAAAGAAATCAGACGATCTGAGCGTCTTAATCCCGCAGAATTAGCGATAGTTTCAGCCAATGATGGACCATTGGATCCGCTGTTATTGACAATTTGAACGCCAGTTATCGTCGCAAATCTTGGTCCACTGGGTGTTGATCCATTTTGCGATTGCGTCGATGCATCACTTGCTACATTAGCCTGTCCAGTTTGTGTTGATGCAGCAGTGCTAGTTTGAGCCTGTTGCCGACGTAAGTGCTGAGAATTGCAGGCTAAAAATGGATCGAAGTCAAGACTATGAGCGACATTAACACCAACGCCAAGTGCTTGAGCATGCTGATGAAAAACATGGGTTCTTGCTGTTGTGCGTGTTTGAGTTGATGTTGTTGGATGAGTATCTGTATTAGCACGTGGTTGAGAACTTGCTGATTCACCAACTGCAACGGTTCTACCGCGATGACGAAGGCATCCAACTGTTGGATTTGTTGCTGATGTTGTTGTTGCACTTGTAGATGAAACTGTGGTTGATGGAGCTGGCATTGGTACACCAGTTTGGGCCATGTATCCAGCTACTGCTTGCATAAGATTCCTGATGATATCAGGTGAGGGTGCAGCACCCCAGGAAAATCCACTGGCTCCAGGGGCAGTCCCTGTATTATTATTATTTGCGTTTGTATTTGTGTTATTGTTGTTCTGCTGATTAACGTTGTTGTTGTTATTTCCTTGGGGCTGATCGCCAGTTGAAAAGCTCCACACACGTGGAGTTTGTGGGCCCATTTCCATAACAACTTCAACGTTATTTGGAAAGTTAAATACTTGACCGAATGGGGAATCTGATTGACGTTGATCAGCTGGACGTTCTGGACGTTCTGGGCGCTCAGGACGTGGTCTTGATTCGGAACTTTCGGTTGATGATAATGGAGTTGTTTCTGTAGTGGGAGCGGATGTTGGTTGCGCTGGTGTTGTTGGTGTATCATTGGGACTGTTGTCACTTTGTCCATGTAAACTTATGTGCGCTTCAACCTGAATTGGCAATCCGGCCTGGAGAATAGCAGATGGTTGGATGATCATTGGACGACAGCGTATTGTTCTTGGTGGTGTTTGCTGCATGTCGATGCTGATATCACTGAGGGCATGCTGAGCGTGAGAAATGAAGTGGAAGCATTCAGAAACACCGTCCATTATGCGTTGATTTTCCTCGGTTGTTGATGAAGTTGAGGTAAGAATGTGATCTCTTATATAGGGCTTCAGACGATCCTGAGTTGTCAAGAGTTTTTCGAGGAGTTCAGCTAATTGACGAGGTACTAATGCCTCATTTGTCGATGATTCTGTACTGGATCCAGGTACTGGCTCTGCCTCTGGTTGTGGAATTTCTTCTTGCTCTGCTGGAGTTTCTTCTGGGGGTGCTGATGATGCTGAGACTTCATTATTTTCTGTTGACGCTTGCGGAGTTGTGTTTTCGGGAGAACTGGTAGTACTGGCAGTTGGATCGCCCAAACGATCAATTACGCGATTAGCTTGGTCAAGCATACGGCGGATGACGTTCAAGTGGCTATTGGCTACTGAATTATTTATTTGGGGCATTGGCCATTCAGCGTTACCCTCTAATACATCAGCGGGAATTGAAACTGATCCAACATACATTGGATTACCATGGAATTGAGTTTGGCGATAATGTATCCTTGGAATTGATGGCCAATCGCCGCTCGGGCCATGATTATGAGATTGATTTTGTCCTGCATTAGTGGGCCTTTGATGCATTGATGGAGGTGCACGCTGAACAAGATGAATAACTTTCCCGTTCACATCTTGAAGAATAATTAATTCAATTACAATTAATAGAGAAAGTTGCTCTTGCTAATTTTGGTATTTTATGTAATGAAAAATATTTGGGAGAGGCGAAAGTATTCGAGATAGATTTTTTTCAATGATTTCATTGAAAAGCTGAGAAGATTTCCGATAGAAAATATTTCCCAGAATTTATTTTTGGGAGGGTTTCGAAAATTCGACTCGTTTGATCAATAATTATTAATTCTTCGTGAATATTCACGTGAGAGAACAGTGATGTTTAAGAGGATTTATGAAGAGACCTTTTTCGTAAATTTCACGAGCTACAAAAAAGATCTCTTGATAAATTCGGACCCTTGCCGTTCGCCAGATATTTCCCAAATAAAGTTCACATAATTTTCTCAAGTGTCATTCACCTTCGAATTCCTCAATAGTTTCTATTACTCTTCGCCGAAGAATAGTTGGCAAAAAAAAATTACTCACCATATTCACTAAGATTTTTTTCATCTTGAAGCACACGACCGCAGTATATGAGTCTCTGGAGATCGGCTGGAATGTTTACAGTATCCGCTATGTGTTCTTTAAATTGTCTAACTGTGATCTAATTAATTAAATGAAGAAAAAAAATACCAATTAAAAACCCATGAATCACTGAATTGACAGAATCACAATGAATTTTTTTTACTTACATCATCATTTAATGAGAAGGCATGATTCTGTGAATCCAAGGTTTTGACCGTGAGATCGATCATTTTGTAAATTTTTAAAAGGCAATTACCTTCAAATTAATCTAAAAAAAATTCAATAAAAAATTAATGACAAAAACTTTATTCGACCGAGTGATGGAAGTGAATTGCAAATGGAGCCAATGGGATTTGTAGACGGTAATAAGTAGAAGGGCTACTATGTAAGCTTACCGTGTCCAAAGCGTTAAAATTCCGGGGCGACTCACGAAATTATTTTATTTTACTCGACCACAAATCTAAAATTATAAATCGAACCCTTCAATCAATACAGTTCATTATAATTTTTTTATTTTCTCTTCAACGTTCTACCGAGTAAAAACGTTAAATTATTTAATTTGTCCCGAGAGTATTTTGATGCGTCGTACACGTTATTTTACCCAGAATTCATTTTTTCCCTAAGCAGTTCTGCCAATATAATTTACCGGGATCATTCGTCGCCTAGCGGCATTTTGCGCGAACTCATGAGCCCGACTGTTGCGATGAATAGCATTTTTCCTTTATTACCGACGACCAGAAAGTTTTCAAGTACCTAAACATGCGCAATCGGAGCCGCGCATTCGAAAATTCGAATCCACTAGGTGGTGCTTTCTTTCAATCAATTTTGAGCGTTTTGAATTTTCGCGGTTCGTCACTTGCCTCAATTAAGAAATTTGTAATGATGTTAATCATTCAGAATTCACGCTTGATACAAAAATGAACCGCGAAAGATTATAAATTCACTTTAAAATTGTCTCCGTCCGTTCGAGTGCAGTCAACTTTTGCTCCAAAACCGGTTCGACCGATCCATAATCTCGACTATATTTCACTTTACATTGTCACATTGAATTTCCGGGAGAGAGTAGAACGAAATCAATTGCTCAATACTCAATAAAATAATGTGAATAATTATTTGAAAAATGAGAATCATTATGAATATTTAAAATGGGCAAAAAAAAAATTTTCGTCGAGTTCCTCAAGCGCCCATAAAATGACGTCAACAACAAAACAATTATTAGAATGAGAATATGCGGCTTCCGTCATTATCACGCTGTGGCCTCGTGATTATCACCCAAAATTGTCTACAAACCGTGCGTCATGTCTTTCTATTTTTTTTCAGAGAAATTCCATCATATAGTCAAGGGAATTCGAGTCGAAAAATGCTATAATACACTCGATTTCAGACCAATAATTGCGAATTGCCGAGAAAAAAATTGTTCTTCCAAAAACCATACACCAAAACCATTGAAACTTTGAAATTCCGTCAACTTCATCACCTCAGCAGAAGTAATTTCTCTCTCAGCAAAGCAATTAAAAAGAAAATTCATGACCAATCAAACTACAAATAAAAAGATGACGATTAAATTCGAAAAACGTAAAAAGGATCAAACACACACATTATAATAAACTGAAAAAAAAGTTACAAAAAGTTTTAAAATAAAGGGAAAAGAAACTTGGGGAGAAGCGCCTCATAATGATGTAGCTGTCTCGATTTAGCTCCCATTCCCTTGTCTGTCCAGTGAAGTACTCCGTTCGGGGTCGTGTACGCCTTGTTTTTCTCACATAGCCCGACTGTCCGGCTCCTGCGTCTCCGCCAATAATTCCGGTATACAGACCTCCATACATTATCGAATTTAAAGGGAATTCAGGTATTGTCAATTTAAATCTCCTCTATTTGATAATAAAAAATTCCTCAATTTAATTAAAAAAACTTTTTATCATCCTCGCGTTATTTAATGCACAATACAATATTTCTCGTCTCGATTCAAAACCAGAAGTCGAGTTTATGCGGCTTCTCATCCCAGTTTGTGTGTTCGTTATGCGCGATGGTTCGTGAGACGCCCAAGAATCCCTCATGTAAGCCGGCGCCAGGCTGCATTCTCGCATTTGTTTTATAAGCAACACGCGAGGCTTGAATTTAATGTCTTTTTGTATTCTTCTTATTTTTTGTTCCACCGTTTATTTATTTTTATTTCTCAACTATAATGCAGCGATGACGTTTTCATTATTTCTTTTTTTAAATTCTTAATATTTTATCACACAAAAATAAAGTAGTAGAACGAAAACGGTTTTTATGGAACTCAGTTTAATGGAAATCAATTGTCAAGAAGCGCAATTTCACATTTTTTCAAGAATAATCCAAATTTTTATTGTTTGGTACATTTTTCATTCATCACATGTATTATACTAATGCATTTGAATTCTATTTTTCGATTATCATTATTGATTCGAGATGAAAAATTGTAGATTAGAAATAAGAAATTAAAAATTCCTCAAAATTATTTGAAACAATAATTAGAGGAATGAAATTAAGTTGAAAATGAAAAAAATGATACAAATTTACAATATGTATCCTCATAATTTTAGATGGAGATAATCTTTTGAAAGGTATTCAGAAGCACTTGAGAATTTTTTTAGGAATTTACGAAAGTCAATTTAATGAAATAGATTGAATATATAAATAGTTACGTCACGACCGAAAAATCATCAATTTATTCATGGTTATAACGTAATTTCATTTCTTTCACTTTTTTTATTGTTTTCTTATGGTAAAAAGTTTCTCAAAAATGTGGAAGAGATCATGTGAATTCTGAATTTATTACGCAATCAATTCAGGCGAGAAGGAAATGGCATCACCGGATTTCCAAACATAATGAATTTTTCATTAATATCAAATCATAAAAGTGTTCGCAACAAGAACAGGAATATAAAATCCCAAGGATCTAGAATATCCCTTATCTTCCAGTTTTTTATCGTATGCTTAAGGTACTATCTCGCGGAAGAGTCGATAAAACAGAAGAAAATAACGATTTGGAGGGTGAGTTTTCAATTAATTGCTGAATTTGTAAAAACGTTCGTCAAATCACCCAAAAAAGCGAATGCACTATTCAAAAGTCATATCTTCAGCCTGTGAATTTTTTTTGTTTTTCAATTTTTTCATATTGCTACTTGCCCATCACATACATGAGATAGAGAGAGAGGAAAATAGTAACAACTACCTTCAAATTAAAATTCCTCAACAACCATACAGAAGGGGAGAATTTTTTTTCTTCTATTATGCAGTTAAAATATTGTTTTTTCCATCAATAGTTCGTAGATTATAAGTAAACCTTGTGGTTCTTGAATAATTTCATTATTTCTGCCCAATTTCAGACGTTCTATCCCCACCACTATAATTTTCAGTAACTTCGATAATTCATATCTGACGAACTACACGCGCAAAAAATATGAAAAAATTCCAAAAAATATTAGAAAATATCATTTTCGATAAAACATCAAAAAAATAAGGGATCAACTGTCGTCGAATACGCCGGGATACCTTGATTATTGAAACATAATTGCGAAAAATCAGCGATCCTATAGTGTAGTCAGTACGAAACTATTGTTGGTGGTGCCCTCTCCTTAAACCATGTGCACTGAATCGCGTGTAATACAATAATGAAAACAAGTAGACGTATTTCGATGATAAGGGGTGTTCATCGTGTTGCTTAACTTCTGACCCCTGTTTTTTAACGTCTCGACATTAACTGACTGAGAAAATACAAGATAAACTTTAGGATGAAACATTTCTCGAAACATTAGCCACTGCAATTAACAGAGCCATTGAAAGAATTTTTTTTTTTAATATTGACCGGTGAGGTATTTAGGTATCTAAAATTCAGGTGAGGACATTTTTTAGGATAAATAGAACAATATAAATTGAAGAAAATAATTATGCAATTATTACAATTCGTATGCATGATTTATAATAACGAAAGATGACATCTTAGAATAAGGGTAAACATTGTTTCACCCCATGTCGAATCGGGCTGTTTACAAGTGAGAGAGTGAGAGCGTTGGAGACTTCAATGAGTAAGAAAAAGACACTAAAAATCAGAATATCTTCAAACAATGTTTGCATAAAATTTTGCTACTGAATTACCTTAATTTTTCCACAATAAAAAGTTCATGTATTATTCTTCCAAATTATAAGTTTTTTCATTGTTCAGTGAAATAGTTTTCCAATTCTTAAAAATGTAAAAAATTATAATCTTCCGATTGAATACAAAAAAAGGAGGCTCCCAAATCACACGAAGCTACAATAAAACCGACCACTATCGAAAATTCTAGAAAACTATGAAAAAATCGTGTCCTTGGAATATTTTCAAATTTATCTTGAACATTTTGTTTTAATTTTCAAATTTTATCAAAATTTTTTTCAAACGGTACACTTTGCCTCGTGCTCCTCTACCTTAATTTAATTTCGTAAAGTTTTGCGCCGAAGGTTTTTCTTTGGAATGCGTTTAAGCATTCTATTTTTCTCTTTATTTTCCAAACTTTTACTCTTGTTTCTTCACGCGTCACGTGTGTACCATACCATTCTCTAAAATCTGGCCACCATGTGAGGACGAATAAAGAACGTTTGAAAAAGAATTTAAAAAGAGAACAAAACGCACGAGATGAAGGAAAAATAATAAAAAAATTGTAATAGAAACAGTTCGACGTCCGCAAAGAGTGCGTGGAATGTCCAGTGGGTAGAAGGTGTTGGACGGGATACATAAATCTTTCTTTGTTTTATCCACTCAGTAAATTTTCGGTCGGTGACAAAACGATAAACAAGACTTAAAAAAAAACGAGGAGAAAAATACGAATTCGACGTTGAAAATTTTAGGGGTGGTTGACGCGCAAAGGAATGCCATTTTTCGAATGCCATGCCGATGTCTCATTCTCGCTCTAATAATACGTGTCAATAACATTTTCATCCGAACGATAATAAAAGATTAAATTCACTCCGTTTTATTATCATTCGTGAATCTATAAAGCTTCATTTGACAATCGGGTTACAATTAAGCCGATTAACCCCGAAGCCCTTTTACGCTCGCATTACGTGTCATTTCCACATCGAATGAAATAAAGAAGAAAAGTGATTTGAAGAATATAATTATGGAGAGAAGAACGATTCTATATTATCTAAAAATAATTACAATCTTCGGTATTCTTTATCTCATATTATTTTGACTTGTCTTATGAATTCTAATTACTCATCACCAAATTCTTCAAAACAAATTTACGATATGAATTACACAATAGGAATTTTCTGTTTTTTCAGAATATCTCCGGTTCTAATTGTCGTAGCGCAAAAAAAGCGAAAACGAGGAAAAAGGTGAGCCAATTTTCTATCGATTTATGTCATTCTGTATCGATTTTTGATAAGATTGTGAATAACTTTATGAAAACGATTGAAAATAACATCGATCGATGGGAAATTTTCTTACCTTTCAACTCCTCTTGAACTTTTGCGCTACTCGGAATGTATAAGCAAAATCAATTATTTATTTATAACAATTAATAACGGATCTTTATTATATTATTGGTTGTCCCCTCTCCTCAAATGCATAGATATGAGAATTTCTAATTTTAAAAAAAGTCCTTAATCCGTAAGTAATGTTGATGACCATCGTGATTTATCGACGTTGGCGCCAAAAGTGAGGTCATAGAATAGTAGCACTTTGATGAGTGTTTCGCGCGGCAATCCACTTGTTTTTTATTATTCACAAGAAAACAATTTTATAACTCAAATGATAATTAATCTCCGTCCAATTTTTATCATTGGTCTCCATTCGCACTAAAAAAACACCGAGGCGATTACTCGTGCTGATCGAAATTACGATTAAAACTGAAAAAAATAATTCTTCATTCCCGTAAACTGTCAGTCGTTTTGCAGCCTCGTATTTTCCGTACAAACGACCGGCGCCGAAGACTATAAGTAGGTCCCACACGACCAGCCACGACTTAATGTTGTTGCTGCATTCGTGGCGCCAGGAGTTTAAGAGCCTGCCTAATAAACTCATTTACTTGAGTGAATAAATCGAGAATAATTGAATGAAAAAATTGAATTAAAATATAATAATTCTCATTTTCTTGTGCTTAATAAAATTAGTGGCAATATAACAGTATTAATGAAGCATTAAAATAAATAATAAATTATAAACGAGGGAATAACCGAGTGTAAAAGAGAAGAAATGTGAAGAGTGGGGAAAATATCTCGTGTTCGTTAACAGAGAACGGAGAGATGTAGTAGGAGGTCATGAGGGTTAAGTTGAGGTGGGGGAAGAGCATCGAGCAGAGCGAGTTGATTGATTGTTGAACGCCCGTTGTGGAGGGAGACAAAGACCGTGAGGAAAAGAGAGAGAGAAAACAAGGGTAGATGAGCCAAGGGGTAGAGGAGAGGGTAAATCGACGGAGATACTCAGCAATTGGGTGTTTGCGGGGGGTGCGCGCATGGTCCGTTCCGGGATCATTGCGGATGGGGGCTATTGAGTGTTTGGATGGTGATTAGAATAGTCGGTAGCATAACGTTGACTAAGATACAGGCACGGGAAAGTTTTTTGTTTTTTTTACCCGGGGGTTAAAAAAAAGTGGAAAACTGAGTGAGTAAGGTAATTGTGCAGCAATGTCTGGTCTACTCTATACGTTACTTGGTCTTGCTGCTAGCTCGAGTCTACATTGCGCTGTGAGACGCGAAATAAGTCCTTGCACATGCAGGCAAGAGGACTTTTCAAGTCCAGTTGCTATTAATCCAGTATCAGTAACGCCATCAACTGATCCGGGTAGTGTTGGTGGTATTATACCAAGTGGTGTTAATGGTGCTAATGGCAGTGGTGGTGGCGGTGGTGGTGGTGGTGGGGTTAATAATGTTAATCCACATGGCCATGGTGAAAGAATTGAAGTTGTGTGCGAAAAAATGGAATCGTTTGGACAAGTTGCTGATGCGCTCAAGGGTAGATTTACGGTGGAACAACAGATTACCCTTAGAGTATCGCATTCGCAGTTGCGGGATATATCGAAGCATGATTTTACGGAACTAAGGATGTCTATAACCCGGCTTGAACTCAATCACGATCATCTCAGGTGAGTGAGCACGACGATTATGCTGTTTACTCAGTTTTATTTAGGAATATCTCGGGAAGTAAGGGAGATGGAGGAATTTTTGTGAGAGCCTTTTCCGTGGAGGAGACTCAGAGCTACAAAGAAAGTTTCATAAAAATTTGAGCATCGAATTTTAACTGCAATTAACGGGGTGAAATTTTAATTTCCGGGGAAATCGAAGAATTGCGAATTGTCTGACTATACGATATACAGCACTACTTATTTTTTAGTTAACGAATTTATTGACCCTTTGCGCCTTTTTTTGAGAGCAATAGTATCGATTAATGCCGATAAACCGCGGAAATTAAACACGTGACTTGGGAAAATTGTGCGTAATTCCAAACACGTTGACACGATCAATGCGCAATTGTAATCGGGTTATTCATTGAGAAAAATTGATTGGAGTTTGCTGAAGTTGCGGGGAAAGTATGAAGTTTTTGTTCAAAACGTTTCAATCTCTTGGCGCCTTCACAATAAATAAAGATAAGGCCTTAATCATCCGTGACCTTTTTCGGATGACCGTATAACGTGTTTGTGTGTATGACTAGCTCGTTTATCGGTGGGAGTAATTAAATAATAAAATCACAATGACCCGTAGATTAAAATTTTTAAATGAGGCGATAATATCTCCGGAAGTTTTTCTTGAAAAATTTCATTTTTCTTTTTCAGCGTGAAGCTCGACATTTTTCTTCGAAATATTAACACGTCTTTGTAGTGTTTATTTAATACTCCTGCAAAAAACCAAAAAAAACTCACTTTTCATTTTTTTTGTCGAAACTATTAGAGAAAATTTTATTTTTAAAAAAGTGGACTAGATGACAGATTTTTGGAAATTATCTGGAAGTTTCCCAGATTTTCTCATTAATTTGTTGGAACAAAAAAATCGAAACTGGGGGAAAAACTATTAAATTTATCAATTTTGTCGTTTTATAATATCAATGAGCGTTTGAACTACGTCAAGCGCAGTTTTGGCGGATGATAAACGTTTATCTGAGTTCGCAAATGCGTTTATTCTAATTTTCAGTAATTTAGATGGAGAAGTTTTCGCTGGATTAGGCCGTACACAGTACCTGAGCCTAGCTGACAATGAAGTGCCATCGATACCACGGCATATATTGTCATATTTGTCGCTACTTCGTACACTTGATCTCAGCAGAAATCGCATCAATCGCATTGATTCTGATGATTTCAAGGTAATTAATTCAATTTAATTTTTTAAATGTTTTTCTTGAATGAATGCACATCAGAAGCGAGTAATCGCCTCTAATTAAATTCTTCATGAGTTGAAGTTATGGAAAAAAGCGGCAAACGAAAAATGGTCTTCGATTAATTATGCATGAGTTCAAAGTTGGAAATTCGTGTCATCAAAAATTGAAAGATCTCAATAAATAATGAAGATACAAGTAAAAATTTTCGTGAAGCGAATGAATTTTTTTGTCTACATTCTATCGTAGATATCTTTCGAACGAGTGGATTTAGAGAAAAAAAGCTAGGGACATTTTTTGTAGAGAATTTAATTTCCCACAAAAAAGGTTCCTTGACAAATTCTCATAAACCCAACCGTTTTCGAGATATTCTCAATACAATGAATGGGAAATTATTGTAAAAAAAAAATTCACAATTCTTTCAGTACAATCCAACACTCCAGCATCTCTCAATGGCTGGTAATTCAATATCGGAAATGATACCCGGCTCACTACCTCCGCTAGTAAAACATCTTCACGTCGGTAGGAATCATCTCAACACACTCAATCGTACACTCCGGTATGCATAAACATTGTTATTAACATTCAAGTTGGCAATTTAAATTAAAATATCAGTTTGATGAATTAATGAAGGACAATTAAAATTGTTTGGATTCAATTTAGTAATTAACTTATTATTCCGTGGATGAAACTCATCTGACATTGAATTATCTCAAATTATTTACATCAGCCAATTAACATTAATCAAATTAATTAAATAAAATAATTCTTATTTTTGATGATTTTTTTTTACTTTTTCAAGCGATTTGAATCAATTGGAATGGCTACTTGTTAATTCAAATGAATTAACGTCCTTGGATGGTGAATTACCAGCCTCTGGGCACAATTTGAAAATGCTTTATGCCGCTGACAATGAACTGACTCATTTACCAGTTGAATTCCGTTATCTTCACAGACTTGAAACATTATTTCTTCAGCATAATAAAATTCAAAGTCTCGATGGTACACTGCAGAAAGCGCGAAGGCTGAAATTCCTCGAATTGTCGTATAATAAACTTCAGGAGGTAAGAATTGAGATGGAATTTTTTTACGAATTTCCGGCTTGATTAAATGATGGTAAATCAGTAATGAAGAGAAAATAAAATAAATCTTTTCGTCTCTTTCCTCAGTTTTTCATGAATATGTCGAAAACTAAGCGAGATAGAGAATTTTTTGTTGAAACCTTTTTTGTAGAGGAAAGCCAGGCCTACAAAAAAGCTCTCATTAAAAATTTCTCTATCTTCCTTATTTTCCGAGATATTCTCAAGAAAATAAATTCGAAAAAATTCTCAATAATTTTCAGCTAACAGAAGAAGATTTCGTCGAGGCAGAAATGCTTGAGGATCTTGAATTGGGGCACAATTCATTAAAATCATTAGGTGGTACTAGTATCGGTGGCGATGGTAATGGCAGCAACAGTGCATTATGGCCACTAAGATCGCTGAAGTGTTTAAATTTGACACACAACGAGCTGAGTGAATTTTCATTTGCCTCATTACGCGGATTGAAGGAATTACGTTTACTCGATCTCTCGAGTAATCGCGTTGCTCGTTTATATCGCGGACCAACTGAGGTACGTAATTGTAGTTCAAGGTCGAAACAATGTCTCTATTAATTGATTTATTTATTCAGAATCTGGTGGAGGAGGAGGGGGAGGATACACCTGGAGCAAGTATCCAAGACATGCGCCTGCAGAATAACGAGTTGAGGAGTTTGGAGGGTTCGCTATTTGTTGGAATGCGAGAATTGCAGAGGCTTAATCTCAGTCACAATGCACTTGGACCAACGATTGGATCCCAGGATCTTCGGGGACTCGAGGGCCTCCGGGTTCTTGATCTTTCTTACAATAAATTGACGACACTTGAGGACACGTCAGAGGTATTGACGTTTTTTTTATTATCTTGGATACTGAAGGGAATTTTTTGGGGAAAATTTTATGCTAATGGTGAAAATAATTTTTTTTGGGATTGCAGACGTATTTACCGGCACTCGAGGAGCTCAATGCGTCGAACAATCGATTAATCACACTGTCAGAACGTGATTTTCGCGGATTTCCGCTTTTATGCTGGGCTGATGTTAGTGCTAATGAGATAAGATCATTGACACCGGAACTTGTTGCCAATACACGGTGCACGGTTCATGGTGTACCTGATGTACTACGTATTTATCTACAAGGTGAGTGGATTACGATTTTTTTTAAATTGAAAATTGATGACTTGGTGAGTGAATTCAGCATTGGAATGGTAAGAAAGATGAGAAATCTTGGGAAATATTGGGATTACGAGAATTTATCAAGAAACCTTTTTTGAAGAGAATTTAATTCCCTACAAAAAAGGTTCAATGACTTTTTCCTTTAGATCTACTCGTTTCAAAGATATTTGCGAAAGAATGTGCATTGAATTTTTTAAATTATCTCTTACCAATTTCATCACTGAATTATTCTCTGCAGGCGCCAATAATCAATAAAACTGTCATCAAGGTCTGAAGGAAAAAAGTGGGCGATGAATACAATGAATTAAGTGAATTACTCGATAGTGATAAAGCAGCACCTCTCCCATTGGGGAATACACTTGTTATTTCATTAACGGCGCCATTAATTTCAAATTTTGCAGATTTTTATTTTTCTCTGTTTTCCAGTTACATTTCCATGTCACAGTTTATCCAATGGTTCTCTTTTTTATTTCGATTTGTTTAATTTATTAGTAAGATTAGATAGAAAATTTATCATCATGTAGTGACGCCAAGTGGAGTACAATAAATCAGAAAATCGTCTGATTATAACTGTGAAAATCATGAATAAAATTGAAAATACGTGGATATTACTATATAATGCTGATCTATATACGTTGTTTCATTCAAGCGGCGTTTGACCTCGGATAAGAAAATGGGTTGCTAAATATTCGATGCTTGAATTATATTAATTTCACAAATTCTTTGTGAAAAATCCGTTAATTAAATAAACGAGAGTGAGAACACGCGCACGCGTTTTTATTCAGCCAAGCGCAATCTCTCCCCATTTTTTTTTTAAATCATTGAAAAAAAGACTAAGTTTTTGGATATTCGAAATCTTGGAATTTCTAATGGATAGTCCGGAAAATTTGAACTGGAGAATGCTATAATTTAACCAATTTTGCACCAATAAGAATTCGCAAGAGGTCGAATTTTCACCATATCGAAGATTTCTCGAAAACAATGGCGTTTAGGGAAAAATACCAAGAGAACAATTTTGTAGCCCACAAAATTCTCTACAAAAAATGTCTCTTGCTAAATTCTCATAAATCCTATTCTTCACGAGTTATCTTCGAAAGAATGTAAAATAGAAAATTCATTTTAAAATCAATTTCTGAATGAGCGAAATAAAATTAATAATAAAATCATTTTCGCAGATAACCCAGTGCTTTGCGACGCCGGCCTGGCCGACCTAACCGTAGCACTAGAAGTCAACCATGCAAAGGTCTACGGGATCACGAGTAACTGTCCAACAACAATGAAGACACCAACTGAAACGACATCAACCCTGCCACCATTACCGCCTACCCTTTTCCTCGCGGGCGCTGCTGCATCTGGTGGTAATGTATCATTTGCCGCGACACTTGAGTAACTATTCAAGTTTATTTGAGTTTTAAAAAAGAAGAAATATATATATATTTAAATTTTAACAAATGAAAAAAAAATGAAAAATCTACGCTAGAAACTATTAATTCTATGTCGCAAGATTGTAAGGATCGTAAGTGATTGTTATCGTTTAGACATAGTACGCCCTTGTATGCATTGTAAATATTTTTCATTCTTATTTTCCCTCCTCAGACATCTAGAAATTAGGATTTTTTTCCTTTAACAATTAGTTATTGGTATAAAAAAAAAATTGGACACCTCTAAATTCAGTGGTGATGAGGGAAATTGGAGATAACTCGGAAACGAGCGGGTTTAGAGGAAAATGTCAAGAGACCTTTTTTGAAGAGAATTGAATTCCCCACAAAAATGGTCTCCTGTTAAATTCTCGTAAACTCAATAGTTTCTGAGATATTCAGCAAAAAACGATAACAGAGACAATTTTCGTTTCCCCTTTTCGCTACTGAATTGAATCGATAATAAAGAATATTATAGGATAAATTAATGGTTACATTATTCAATGGATTGAGTCATTTAGAAACAAAGGGAAGTGACCAAGGGATAATTCGCGAAAAAAACCCACAAATAAAATCGATCATTTAATTGGGTTTCTAAATGAGCAAGAGCTTTGGAATGGAGGTCAACTGGTCGAGCGAAATAAAATCTGTCAAATTGAGGCTCGTTGAAAATTGTCAGTGGGCGAAAAACAGTTGACCTCACTACTTGACTCGTGTCCATAAAGATGAATTGTTATTGACTCGCGCCCTGCATACGTAATCAATCGTTCATATATATTTCTTTATTATTCATATATTTTATTGTCGTTTTACTCTTGACAGGAAAATGAGTAAAGATTGTTGTAAAAAAAAAAGAATCTCCAATTTTAATCAAGAGAATTCAACGAAGTTCAGTAGCTCAGCGAAATAATTAATGAATTTTGGAATTGAGTCATTTTTTAATCATTTCTAGTGAATTCAATCGAAATATAACCCAATGTTTTCCGAGATATTTGCAAAATAATGATGTTTAAAAATTGAATTCCCTGTTATTTCACTTTGCTATTGAATTAAATAATTTATTTGAATGAAACAAGTGATAAAAACGAAAATAATATGTGTTGATGGCAAGAATCAATTTCGATGAAAAAATAATGACGAATGTCAAACTCATTGAACTGTTAAGTATTGTAAGTGAATAAATCTTTAATTACGTATATGCATACATTCAATCAATTATTCAAGTACACATAATAAGTTTAAATGAAATATTTATACGTGTATGCATATATTGATTAATACGATAAAAATCATAAAATATGTATGTAACATTCTTTTAATTTAAGTAATTTATCAACGCTGTGATTCGCAGTTTTTTCTTATTCAGTGTTTTTTTCTCGTGATCATTAACAAACTTTAAATTTAGAAGAAAATTTTAAAAAAATTGAGTGAAGTATGCAGAATTTATTACTTGTGAAAAATAATAATTATGGAGGCTACGGTCGCCGAGAGATATGAAAATTATTGCAGAATATAAACGTTATATTTTGATAGAAAAAATAAAGAAACATTCATAGTTAATAATTAATCATTAAATGAAATTAGAAATGTATATGTTTCCGAATGTAAACAAAAAATGGAATGGAAAAGAAAAAAGTTTTAAGATACTCTAATTTTTATCAATAAAGGCTTTACTCTTCTAACAATTGAGTTTTTTTAAATCGATTATTCTTACCATTAATATTAATTATCATTTTTTAAATAATGCTTCTTAAATATAGTTCTTATGCCGCATAAAAATTTTACAATAGCTATTCGTTCATAGTCGTTTCTTGATAAATCTATTCCTAATGCTTTGAGGTATTTATTTTCCAGCGGCGGTTGAATATTTGATACTGCAAAAAAAAACAGGAATTTGATTGAATAAAAATGGATGAAAGAAGAAATTTATAATGAAGATAATTGAAATATAGGAGATAGGGCAAAATGGGATCTTCACAGAAAATTGCTGGTAAAAATTGAATTTCTGGGGAAGAGACAAGAATTCTAAAGTTTTTTCTGCATCATTGCAATTTCTTGCGATATTTTCGAAAAATTTCCATTTAAAAAAACTAAAGTTTTCGGATTTTCCAAATTTTAAAAATTCCATTGGATCGTCAGGAAAATTTGAGCTGGAGAAAGCGATAATGTCTGTGAATTTTTGAGAAAAATTGAATTTTAAATAACTCGAGAGCTATTTTCCTGGCGAGAATTGTATTATATCGAGTTTCCACTTCAAATTTCCCTGGCTATTCACTGAAATCATCAAAATCCCCAAATTTCATTCATTTCATCATTTTAAAAGAGGTGATCTCTCTTTTATTCATGACAATAAATGAAAAACCTCAGAATAAATTTTGAAAACTGTGAAAAAAACGAATTTGCATAATTTTTTCTTTCATTTTGCCCCAATCTCCGGTGATTCAATTGAAAAATATCTTTACCTTTCCATGCATTATTACAATTCAATAGAACTACGTAATAATTA
Organism: Aleiodes sp. PSUC_FEM 10030003; assembly: GCA_018902275.1. Lineage (NCBI taxonomy): Eukaryota > Metazoa > Arthropoda > Insecta > Hymenoptera > Braconidae > Aleiodes > Aleiodes sp. PSUC_FEM 10030003. The sequence continues at coordinate 36,295 of JABSMS010041946.1, forward strand.
TCTTTGTTTGGATTCTCGTCCGTAAAGAAAAATACTGTTATGGTGTCTTGCTCTTCCTCATGTTGAACATCAATATAAATTTGTAATCTACTTTTGTATGTTAACATTGCCTGTTTCACTGCCTCCCACTGTTTCCTCATAATTTCTTTCTTCGTCGCTAATTCTGGAAGAATAAATTCAAAATATTAATAATGATGATAATAATAGAAACTAGAGTGAAAACGTGTACAATTATTATTCACAAGAAAAAAAGAATTACAAAAAAAAATTGTATTTTTGAATAACGCAAGAACTATTGGTCTGGCGAGGATTGTAATATATCATTTTGATCAACTTCATCAGTTCAAAATAAGTTATCTCTACTTTTTAATTACTGCATCCGAAAAGTGATCTGTGTTTGTTAAATTGAGAAAAAAAATTGAATGGCACAAAGATCAACGAAAATTTATAAACATGAATACCATACTGCAGGTCCACCATCTCGAGAGCGATTTCTTCCCTTCGAGCTTTGTTCTCCTCGATTATTTCTTTGAGACTGTCTTCAACCGCGATGGACTTTGTGATTTTTTTATTCATGACTTTTTGCTGGAGAAGTGTAAAATCAAAGGCTTCATCGAGTTCCTTGTTTTCCTTGAGCAATTGAGCAATTGTTTCTGCATTCTCTTCCAATTTTTTGGTTCTCTCTGTGTGGAATGACGACGGAAAATGATGAGAGGAAATTTCATGCGACTTAAATTGCGAATATCAGCGAAAGGAGTAGGTTTACGGGAAAATGTCAGGAAACCTTTTTTGTAGAGAATTGAATTCGCTACAAACAAGGTCTCTTGATAAATTCTTGTAAGTCAAACGGTTTACGAGATAATAATGTTTAAATATGTACATGGAGAATATTTCATTAGATTATTGCAGAAAAATTCACTATTTATTGAAAAATCTTTGAAATTGATGGAAAGATCAATTAATTACCTTTACGCCTGTTGGATAGTTCTTCGAATGAATTTCGTATTCTTTCACGATTCTCTAAAATGGATTTAGATAACCTCTTAAAATATCGTTCTTCCTCCTCAGGGTTATAAAAAATTGTTTCTAGGTCAATATTTAAAATGCAGTCGTCCATGGTTGACGAAGGTTACTGCAATAACAGAAGTTTACTCAAAAAACTAATTGCATGAATGAAATTAAGTTAATCAAAACATCACACAAAATTCGAAGCATCAAATTTCATTGGCGTTGTGACCGTTTATCCACATTTTGAAAACATCAGTGTGAGAAACGTTAGAAAAAACTATTCCCCGCGTAACAGATTTCATCAACTAGATGGCGCTTTCGCGTACTAGGGAGCGCTGCACTCACTTGGCGGTAAATACAAAGGCTACTTTTGGAGCTTCGCGTAATTTCGATACATTGTAATGAATAGGAATGTCGGTTGCTTGGTAAAAGAAATATTTATTAGCAAAATAAATTCAAGAATTCAGTATTAGTTTTTTTGAATATCTAATGGCCAAAGAAATATCCGAATCTTAAATAATTAATTGAGGTGTTCCCATTATCTATGTTGAAATTAATTATCTATGTTTTTCATAGATTATTTCACATACAATATATAATCATGCATTCATGGATCGTTGATGTATCGATTATCAAATAAAGTTTTAATCAATAAAATGTGTAATGTTGAATGATTCTTGACAACCTGACGAAAAAATATCTTGATATGAGCATAAACTCACTTCTTCAAAACTCAGCTTTCGTGAAAAACCGCTTTTAATTCTTTTTGTTTTGAATATTGCAATGTTGTATATTATAAGATGGCAGCTCTGTTGACGTCTCAACACCGAAGCTATGTGACAGTTTTTAAATTTAAAACTTCATTCGTTTCTGTTTTTCGTTGTGAGCGGTGCGCCCTCGGTGTACACTTGCCAAAAGAATGGAAAGAACTATAAAAAAATCACGAAATTCAATATAAATACACCTAAAAATGTCTCAAAATTATTGAAAAAAACTTCATAAAAATTGTCAAAATCATTTCATAGCATGGAAGTTGAGCAAGTGGCTTTAGAAACAGATTATCAAATTCTGAGCAATTTATATAAAAGAATCAAAGAGCTGCAAAAATTGCAGAAAAATAATACCGAAGAGATAGAAAATGTGTCTGTGTGCAAAGAAATTTATGGATTGATAAGTGAGAGTACTGACAGGATTGATCATATAATTGGGAAAGCTGAATTGTCAGAAAATTTACGTTTATTGGCCATGAAAATAACATTATTTTATGAAAAGTCAAAGCAACTCTTTTGGAAAGAAAATGAAAATGTAGTGGAAGAAGTATTAGTAAATTCTCTGAACGAAATCACTAACTTTATGTCAAAAACTGAAATTATCTTTCTGACATTGAGGATCATTAATCATTATGCATATTTACTCATCAAACGCAATGATTACACGAGAGCCAGAGAGATATTGGAGCAGGCAATGCTCATTTATCGAGAAGCGAAAACTAAAAGCTCTTTCATTGAGTTTTTCACGAGCGAGGATTTATTTTCAAGTGATATGATTGTATTCCCATCAAATTCCAGTAATAAATTGGAACGTTTAGTCACTAACAATTTGCAAATGCTCGCAATGATTTATGAGAATTGTGAATTGTATGAAAAATTTGCCGAGTGCAGTCATGAAGTGCTTGAGAGGCAAATAGAAATGCAGGAAGATGAACTGTTAATGTGGCCAATCAAAGCAGCGAAGCTTGCATGCTTCTTCATCGGGAAGAATAGATTCAAGTAAATTTTATTTTCATCATAAAAATCACGAGCCTAAATTTATTAATTACTGAACTAATTATTTTCTTATAGAGAAGCAAGGAATCATCTAGCAGCTGCTACTAAAATTCTCAGTAAATACGAGGAAATCATAAAGTCATTGGAATCATCAGAAAATTCACCCGGGTAATTAATCGCCAATTATTTACAATTCTCAGTAATTTATTGAGGAACATTCTCCACAGATCTCTTGAATTCAAAAAACAAAATGCGGATATTGCCAACTGCTGGGTGAAATATGGACTTGCTCTATTTAATACTTCAAAAGTCAATGCTATCGCCCGTTTCTGTCAAGATCCAAATGAAATGCTGACGAAACTGTGGGATTCCCCGTTGCCATCATCAACGATAAAAAATCCGGTGGATAGTAATGATAAGTGCGAGGACAATTCATCGTCAAAGGTCAAATCTAAAGGCCAAGAATTGTCTCGAAAGACGCTTCACACGATCTCAGAAGATGATGAATCATGTCTTTCAGTTGATTGTGAGAATAAATCGCTACAAACAGAGTCGAATAGAATATTAACAGAACATGAAGGTATGACGGAGGACGACGGAGAAATTTTCCTGATTAATTGAACTATGTAATGAATTTCAGGCGCTTCGTTACTGTTTAGAGGACTCGATCTGAGTGAAAATGAGAAAGAAGTGACGGCGTCATTGGTAGAGAGCACGGAAGAAGCGCGAATGCTTTTTCATCACACTCATTCATGGTTGAAACGAGTGAAACTATATTATACACTTCAAGATCATCCAATGGAGTATGTCAACACAATAATGGATCTCAATGAACTCTACAGATATCTTGCATTCTACGAAGAAGATATTGAGAGGTTCGGGATAAAGAGAATTAAATCAACTTTTAATCGAATAATTTATGATCTATTGTTTCAACATTTCAGTCAATACGCAGTCCACAAACTCCGTGCGGACGCACTTGAGACACTTAGTGCAGTTCTGCGGGAAGTCAGGCCGCAGTGTTACATCGCAGTATCTATAGAAATTCTGCGTGAACTCGCTGAAGTACAGATGGAGATGATGGGATTGAATCTGAGGAGAATATACGCCGCTGAAACGTCGTTACCTAACACGAGCGAAGTGATTGTAGAGAAAATTGAAACTTTACGTAATTTGCACGCAAAGTTAAAGACATTTGGTGATAAATTTCCGGAAATTAATAGTTTCAATGACGTTGAGAAGAACAAGTTCAAGTCCTAATGTTTGTTTGGATGATTCTGTAGAATAAAAAAAAATCGGCTTTCACAAAGAAGATTTTGACATTGAAAATGGAGGCAAATTATTTTGGAAAGTATACTTTATCTGATGAAACCATTGAAAAGCTACGAACTCTCAGAAATTCGTTGGAAGGTGATTTGGATTCTTCCAATAGCACTTGGAAGAAATTATTTAAATTGGAGGTTAGTTTGAGTGTCATAAATAGTAATTCTGGTGGAACAGTTGGAGATGGATTGTTTTCAATGATTTCATTGAAAAGCTGAGGAAATTTCAGATAAAAAACATATATGGGAATTAATTTTTGGGAATTTTGAAAAAATTCAACTTTTTTAGCTAGAAGTTAAGGGTCAAATCCTTTCCATTTTTCAGCTTTTTAAACCGAGCTCATTTACCATCGATTCATATGGACATAAAAAAAATTTATCTCATGTATATTTAGTCATTCCGAGGGATTTTCACTGTATAGAATAAAAAAATTATTCAAAACAATTGTCATTTTTTCAGGATAAAGAAGAAGTCAAAGAGAACAATGAGGACATCCCAATGGAAATTGACAACGAGCCTTTGCAAAAAAGTCAACTACCTGAAACTGATGATATGACAATGCCTTCTACCCAATTCTATTCTTCACAGACAAAACATAAACCGAATCGTTGCCAAACAACTAAGCAAACTAAAGGAGCATTATCAGATGTTATTGAATCACTCTACATTTCATTAGAACGAAGCAATGGATTTCTAGATTCTGAAGATATGAAACATTTAACGGATACCAATGCCGTTGAAATTATTGAGAATTTGTCTCAGCGATTAAGTCTAAAGGGTATTTACAATTTATGCTGCACGATTTGTGATATGGAGGCGACTTTAGGAACATATTATGCCCAGGTTATTTGTACGAATTTATTGCTGAAGAAGGTACGTCACGTCATTTTGATTCTTTTGAAAATATCTCGGAAAGAAAAGAAAAAGAAAAGTTTCTTGATAATTTCCTCAAAACCTAATTGTTTCCCGGATATTTGTAAAAGAATATATAACCACCCATTTAAATTACCTTCTTACCATTAATTGCATTCGAAATTTCTCCAATTATTCCAGATAATCGATATGGAGAGCGCTCCAGATCGAATTGAATTATCGACAATAACTAAAATGGCTGTAAAATTTCCTGATGAGCTGCGACAATTCCTCCTCGTTCCACTCCTAAATGCAGATCTAAAGAAGACCGACATAATTCTAACGTTGATAAAAAGTTATCCAGAAAGATCGAAGACAATGCTCATAACGTAAGATTCGCCAATTAATTTTTCTTTAATCCACAAAATAAGAAGTATTGAGAATATTTTCTCCCTTTCAGAGACTTTATCGAAGCGGTGAAAGAGCTCAAGATGTGGCACATAACAATACTACCATTACTGATTGATGTTAAAATTGAGGACACCGCGAAAACTGCAATTTTGACATTATTCGTTGACAAAGCCCTGAATTATGCAGACGACAAGAATTACAGTCAATGCATACTATCATTCATAAAAAAGCACGCACCATTCACCGAGGAACAGAAAAATATGTTGCACGAGATAATTATTGTTCACAAAACGATTTTCAAAAAAGCAATGCAGAATATATTTGATAAAATGTTCTTTCATCGAGACTTGTGGCATATTTCTTGAAAAATTAATAAATTTATCTATTTTTTAAGTTTCCCGCTATTCTAATGGATATATAATTATATCGACAGTTGATAAAACATAACAGCTGACGCATTCATTGACTCCAAAATAAACTATTTAACTCGTCAACATGACCGAGGAACTGTCAGGTGTTACTATTGTAATATTTATTGCAGCTGGAGTATTAACAATTTTACTATTGTTTATATTTGCAAAAAGACAAATTATGAGATTTGCATTACGCTCACGAAGAGGTCCACATATTGCGATAGGACACGATGCTAAGAAGGTTAGATGAATTGAGGTTAAATACTGATACAATTAAAGCAATTGGACGACAAAAAGTAACGATTCTAATTTATTTGCAGTCATTAAAACGGGAAATGCAGCGGCGCATCGAAGTGATACCTAGAATTCAATATGAGCCACAGCTTATAAGTGATCCAAGATATATTATGGAGCCTGGGAATCAAGTACCACCGCATTATTACAGACTGAAAGCCGTAGATGATGTTAAAGCTCTCGGTAAGATTTCAATTCCACGAAACGGAATTTTCCGTAAAAAGATATTGATTTTTCAGAAGCAGAAATTACTAAGTACGACAATTGTCTGAAGAGGCATCCCAGCGAAAATCTACGAGCATATTTACTAACTACATTGGCTGCACCGCTCAATGGAAGTGGGCAAAGATTGATTCATCAATTTTGTGATCTCTACGAACACGCGAGACACGATCCTGCTGAATTCGGCGACGAAGAGTATCAGGCTTACGCGAGATTGCATCTCAAACTCATGGATGCGTACGTATTCATATTAATTTACTGTTTTCAGTGATTGGATTTAAAAAAATCGACACTTTTTTCGAGAAAACCTCCAGGAACACGAAGAAACTCATTTTAATAATTGTCCTAAGCCTCATTGTTTCCCTGATTTATTTCGAAACAAGCAACACTTATTGTATTATTTTAATTTGCAGAGCAAGACTGCTAAAATCATATCCAAGCAGCAGAAAATCCAGTCCAAGTCGTACGCCTATCAAGAAAAATGCTGAAACAAAAAGAAATATATTGGAGCCGAAAATGCGACCACCCGAGCAACAAATACTCAGTGGTTCTCGGCCAAATACTTTGACAGTTATGGCATTAGATAATACGGAAACGTCTGTCTAGCATTATGAATATCGTCACATTCAACATATGTGACGAGAAGACGATAGTGTGTCGAATTTCATTTGAAAAATCATTCCATTTCTTGAGGAACTTCAAGTGTATAGGTAAAATATTTTTTGTATTTGAAAAATCTAAACGGTACAGAGGAAATTTTTGATTTTTATTATCTTCACAAATTTTTAGAAATGGAGAAATTAAAATTTCTTGAACTGTTGAAACATAATGAAAGAGCGTTTGATCGGTAACGAAAATCTATTTTTCAATTTTCATCAAAAGAACTTTTAACTTTCGCTTTAAAAAAATCAGTTATATGATTATATCAATTTAAGAGACACACATGACTCTTTTTGAGTAATTGGTCAGTGTAATATAAGTATAAATATGTTTTTGTGAAACTATCTTTTGCTTTTACAGTCAAAAACGTTAGGACATTGAGACTTGTTGAGGAACTCAATGTAATTTATATAGAAGGCAATTTTGAGCGGTATATTATCGCAGAGTGACAACTAGATGAATTAAATTTATCGATAATGTGATTGTAAATTCGATTGTGCTATTATTGGTTGGAAAAGTCTAGTCATTTTAAAATATTAGTGAATTTATTAAAATATTATTGGGCCTTTTATAGAAAAATATTTTGTCCAGTGTTCATTCAAGTGTCGTTCTTTCTTAAGTGATATCAGAGCATTGTGAAATATACATTTGTACGTTAAAGGTAGAGAACTCGTTCTAATGAGATGTAACCATTCCATAATCTGTAAAAAGAAAAAAAGAAGAAAGTTAATAAGAAAACAAAATGACTGATTAAAAGGAGATTTTGTTACGTGAAAAATTAAATATTATATCGGAAAAGAATTTTTGTATTTTCTTCTTTATTAATTAAACTTACTTGCGGAATATAATCTTTCCAATGAGGCATTTTAACAATGTTCAATACAGCATGGGGAAATAATTTCGCTCTAACGTCATGCGATGTAGCAATTAATTCTTCATTAACTAATAAGCAATCATGAGACGCTAATACGATAACTGTAATAAATAAAACATCGCATAAAAATTCAGCAGCCTCTGTTGATTTATCATCAGTAGTGTCCACAATTGTAGCTTGGATTCGGTTCATCAAATCCCATGACCAGCAAGCATTTGATTTTTCGTCGCGTAATCGAGACTGAATCCTTTGCATTGTCTTGAGCAAACGTTTGTGAACACTGCGGAAAGTAATAATTAATTTTAGGAGAGATAAACTATATTAGTAATTCTTCTCTGTTAATTATGTTAATTTAAAATTTAATTGAAATTGATTATATTAATAAATAAATAAGTTGCCTTGGTATTTTTGATGCCACACGAAGAATTTCATTCATCCAACTGAGCGGAATTTCATTATCTCTCTTAATCACCAATCCTCCACGTATTTCAATAGCTTTCTCCAATTTTTCATTCGTGATATTATGCCAAACACTTGGTAATGTTAATCTCTCAATTTGTTCAGTTGGTAATTCCAGCATTGCCGAAACAATACTCGGAAATATTTTATTATCAATATCAACTTTGTTCAGAACTTTCTCCAATATATTTGCGATCAATGTTTTATTATCATGATGAACCAGATCATCTTTCAGTGCATTCGCATACCTCTTCATGAGTTCATTAAACATAGAAACGGCATTTTCATTATCGATAATAGCACGTTCAACCACGTAATTGATGCTGGCTTCAATAAATGGCGCGAGTATATTAGACGGAACACCACGTGCAAGGTCTTCAAAGTGAGTGCAGACGTGCCAACATTTATTGAACTCCTGGTGTGTCATCTTGCTGCAAGATTTAGCCATGTCAGTTAAATACTTGCTCAAGTATTCTTTAGCAGATGGTGAAACAACTGCTTGATGACACGCCAACGAGATTCCATACGCTTGAGTTTCATCTGAAATATTAAGAGCGTTTGTCAAGAGTTTCCATTGAATGGGCGGCAGTGCTTTCAAATACTTTTGAGAGAATATCCGCATGCATTCAATCGCTACATCACGACGCTCTGGTAAAGTAGTAGGCGTGTAACGTCTCAAATATTCTCCGATGTGTCTTGCCGGACTCTTTTCAGGAAGATACTTGTAATTAACAGGTTCGCCCATTGGCCACATGTATATGCCGCTCCTGTATTGGTACAATTCATCAGTTATAAATTTAATGATCAAATCCCCAGCTATTTTCCGAGATGGTACATGAATATTTTCCAGCACTTTTATCCAAATGTAACCGGGAATGTAAGTCAATTCATCCTCCGGAATTTCGGTAGATTCCTGCTGCTCATCTGATTGACATCCTTTTGTGAAATTAATCGGCAAAAATGATAGTTTCAACTGATCAAGTCTATAAGCAGACAATCCTTTGAATGCTGCCTCAGCAATTTCTCTGTTCTCGTAGCAGGCAAATTCCCATAATTTCGTAAGTGCATCTGCCAATAACTGATTAAATTCTTCTTCATTGTATGGTGTAGTTAATGGAATATCTTGGAAAAATTCACACATACTTTTGATAACCGTCGTACGTTTTTCTTCATTCATTCTCGGTGATAGGGCGCGCCATACTGAACATATATCTGCAATATCAGATACACAGAGCGCTGAAATACCGCGAAGTGCAAGAGCACTTGCAGCACCAGTATTAGTTGTACCCTTATTCAAAATCTGGGATAACAATGGCACAAGTTCAGCGCCTTGTTCGGGACGTGTTTCGCAGATTATCTTCATGGTGTTTGCACACGTTAGAGTACCAACAAATGTATGATCATTTTCACTCAAGTCTATGAACGCTGAAAGCAAATGACGATAACATCTTGGTTCATTTTTCCAGACTCTCAGGTAAAGCTCAACTGCAACATACTTAAGCGGTGGATCACCGTTGAATAAAGTATCTAGTGTATGAATAATTGTTGGCAGATTTTCTTTCGAGATCGCAAGGTCTGGAAGCGTGAATAATAATTCTTTGGTTTCCTCGATTTTTCGGGTAGTTGATAATTTATACAGAATTAGAGATAACACGTTGGACGAAAATTTTGTGTTATCTTTAACAATCAATGATAATATTTTTGCGATCTTCGAGAGCAACGAGAATAATTTAGTCTGGAGGAATAATCCACATAGGACTAGTCTATACTCGTGGAGATTGTCCTTTGAGGATTCCGATACTTTGTCTAGCCAGGGAATCAAGTTGTTATTGTTGAACGAATTGATGCAGCAACAGACGTCTCCATAGAATTGATAGGATGGATTAACGTGATGGAGAATAGTGTAAAACTTGTTTGATTCCAATTTTTCAACTTGAGCTGACCAATTCGATTTCTCTGTTATCGAAGTTATCAAATCTTTGGCAATGTCGAGAGCACTGCATGATAAGAGGGAAGCATAGGCCATCCATGGTAAAATTGATGCTATCAGTGAATAAGCTGAAGTTTCACTGCAGTTGAGATGCTTGAGAATCATTGAACCTATCTGCACCATGTCCATCAGATAAATACTTGGAGTAATCACTATCATTTCAGCTAGCAGAAACATCATGATACTTCCAATTGCACAGTCAACGTGTTCCATCAGTGTCTCTATCATGACAAAATTAGCTCTGGGATCAGAGTTATGCTTCAGTAGCTCCAGCGCAAGTGCTGCTACCAGTGGCATCAATGCACTGCATAATTCAGTATCCTCTTCGGCAATAGCATACTCAGCGAGTTCGAGAACTCTGTTACTCGTGTCAGCACAAGAATTCGTATCGTTCATACGAAGCCATTGAAGAACTTCCAACTGCAAATGAATAGTTCCATCAGTTCTCATCAACAAGTGCCATGCTTGTTGCTTGCAACTATCTGGAAGGTGTGACGTGGGATTGCACAGAATGTAGACGAAAACTGGACGTAGTAATTCGACGTAATGCCCCAAGAATCTGAATATGAAATTTTAATTTATTTAATTGCAACGAATATTAGAATTTTTAATAAA
>JABSMS010042057.1:0-24044 GCA_018902275.1 Aleiodes sp. PSUC_FEM 10030003
TCATTTTTTTTATTGGGAAATTCGGATAAAAATCATCTAAAATATCCTAAAATATCCTAAAAATCCGGGAAAAAGCTCTACAAAAGGAATTGACTGTTGTATTTGAGCTCATTTTTTTTTAGTAATAATCTTGTGATATTTTCAATATAAACCAAATATTTCTGTCTTCCCCTCTTTTTCGTTAGCCAATATAGGAAACATGGCCGATAATCAGTCCAATATTATATGCAAAGATTGACCCAATATTACATGCCAAGATTGGCAAGTGGTAAGGCCCCAATATTGGGCCTCCATTAATCTAATATCGCAGTCATTATCCCGAATGTTGGCATCAATAACGGGCCAATTTTTTTTTATTAAAAATAACGAGCCAATAATAGCTGCTTTTCCTTTCCTTCCGAGAGCAGTGAATTTAATGACTTGATTTTTTTTTCTTCGCTCTGTTTAAGAAGGGACCACAGGATTTTAATTCAACCCTATCGATAACCGCGCCCTCTCAAGTAGTCAAGGTAACTATTGGATTCTTTTTTTCTTGAGTCTACATTAACAATAAGACTTGATTTGAATTACACAGATATTACTAGTTTTTCCTCGGGATGATCAGCAAGTTGAGGTACTCAGTGCTGTGTCGAGAAAATTAGGATGGAGTGTTTCAGTAGCTAAAAATGCGGATAAAGCCGCGGAATTGTTTCAAGGTCGTTCACATGATTTAGTTATTATCGATAGGAGAGGCCACCGTGCCAACGAGGCTGATGCAGTTTGTCGGTAATTAATTATCAAATTAATTTCATTAAAATCGAGAAAATATTGCAAGTCGGTAGAGTTCAATATTTCTGAATTTTTCCGGAATTGGAGGGAGATAGAAAGATTCCTGCGAGACCTTTCTTGTATCTCTGATTTTCGTGAAGAAGTGATTGTAATGAAAACTATTTTATTTCGATTTTTCAACTTTTTACTTTCACGAGAAATTATTAATTAATTAATTAATATTGTTTTGGAAATTCCAGAGCAATTAGAGCAACAAATTGTCATCATAGCAGTGTCATATTAGCATTAGTTAAAAAGTCGTGAGTAAACAAGTAATCGAACGAATTTTTTCCCATCCAATAAGTACAAAGATAGTTGATGAATAATTCTTTAAAAAAATTCTTTTGTTAAATCCTTTTTATTTATTAAAAAAAGCTTCTTCACGGTAGCTGATAAAGATGAGATAGTGACGCTGGATCTGCTCAATACCGGTTACAGTCGGGTGAGTAATAACAATTGTTGTGTTGTCCTTGTTTTTCAAGGAAAAAGAAAGGATTTTAATCTGTTAGTTGAGGAGAAAATCGATTTTTCCGATTATTCAGGAATAACCAGAAACTGGGAAATGACGAATTGAAAATTACTTTATGTACGATTCTCGCTCATTTTTCCAGGCAATGATGGAGTGCACGCATGAATGCCTACTTGGCAATCAATTGATCGGGATCTATGCGAGTGAAATTCAGCCAAGAATGCAGCTTGCAGCTGCACACGCACTCTACGTTGCTGTAGATCGATGCAGGGATATGGTTCATGTTACTGACGATCAACACATCGTTAGAGTAAGAGAAACAATCATTTTCGTCAATAAAACAAGTTTGATTGGGAAATAACATTGGTATTAACCTGATTTTTTATTGAACGTAAAAATACATTGATTTGTTTGAATTTAAATTTAAAAATTAGATGCGTAAATGAAGTATTTTCAAAAATTTGTTGCTTCCATTGGAAAGTCCGAAAAATTTTGCGAAGCAATTTATTTTCCGAGATATTCCGAAAATAATTCAGAAGTGAAGTTATGGATTGAAGTCAAACGAAAAGTTAAGTTTGTTTCAGGAATATTTCAGTTTGCGTTTCATTTTCGAGTAAAATCCATTGGCTGGAATAATTTTCTACCGGGAACTTCCCGCGTTTTTCTATAGAATCCCAACAATTCAAAAAATTCCTCAGCTTTATTATCTCAAGCCGCCAATTTCTTTCCGCATAATTGCAGTTTTTCATAATTGAAGATTGATGGAAAGCTTCTGAAAAAACCATAAAATTTAATAATGCCCCGTTGTGTTCCAGTTTGTTAATAAGGCCAGTGAAAGGTTGCTGGGTTACAAGTACGAAGAAATGTTGGGAAGAAATCTTTCCGAGATAATAACATGTGAAAATTTTGTACTCATGGATCAGCAGCTGCAGCGAGGCAGAGAATTCGAGGGTAATATGAACTGCAGGAGAAAGTTCAATGACACTATCACGATTAACTGTCGAATTGTTCCATTCTGTGCCACGGGAAAGTAAGTTTTTTCTCGTTTAAATTACATCATTTATTCCCGAAGAAAATAACGCTTCTGTTGCACCATCATTATTATTTTTTTCTTAGAAAACCCTCGCATTACGTTTACGTTCACGATACCATGTATTTACTGGAGAATATGGGCGTAGCTGGGGTCACACTTGGTGGACAACATCCGCGAGGAAGTTTGCATTCCCTTCGTAGAGGTTCCTTCGACGTTAAATCAATTGGAAGTGACATTGGAAGTATGGAAAAATTTTAATTCGCTATTACTCCTCTTTGTTCGTGTTTAATCAGAGGAAATCAATTTCACAATTACCTAGGACTAATTACGATATTTGATATTCTTCAACGGAAGTCCCTTTCTAAAAAACAACACAATGAGATTTGGTCGAGCTGCGATAATCGAAATCATGTCACATGTCAATTCCATTTCTAGAGTTTCGGCAAAGTTATTGCATTTCAAGTCTTCGTCGTGAGCTCACCCACGTCGGACAACACTGTGCCAGTTTCCGACTTCATTTGTACACTTTAATTTTTTTCAGTGGTTTTTACTATTTTTCTTGGGGGTGGGGGGACTGATACCAGTAGAGGCTCCGAAGAGGTTCGAAGCATTTTAATTGTTTGAAATTGTTCAATAATCAAAATTATGAGAAAATAAGAAAACAATCACACCTCGCTCATTACGTACTAGAAATGGGTTAATCCTTATTTATCTCAATTTTATCGTGTTAAAATAGGCCTAATCAATTTTGAGTTCATTATCTGTGGCTTTTATCGCTTTGTTTACGTTCATTCAAGATTTTTTAACCATTTCAATTGCTAGGGATTAGTGATCGAAGACCGTGATCTATATTCGATATTTTTCAATGAATTCTCGAGGAAGCGGCGAGTTCGTTTTTCGGAAATACGTCGAAATCTGAGAGTGACGCCAAATTTTTCGTAGATCTGTCTCTCATCAGTCGCGTTTTGCTCTGCAAAAAAAGGTCTCTACAATAAAATTTGTATCTCGCTTTTTTCCAAGATATTCCTCAGAAATGAGCTTCGAAAGAAAACGAATAATCTTGTTTAGCACTACTGATTGTTTCTCTTCTCTCTTATTTATGAATTAAAAATAGCGCAGAGACGTTCAAGCCTTCAAAAATTAAATAATTTACCACTTGAGGCACCAATTACAAAGGTAATGCTATTATTGACAAATGCCATGACAGAAATTGCTGGAACTAACCCGGAACTCGCTGTACAAATTGATAAGGTAATTGTTTGAACTCGTTTTTTTTTCATCTTTTTCGTTGTCGGGATTGTAATTATCTAATGATACTATTCTTGTTGTCTCATTATCAAAGGCAATTGAGACATTGAAAACTACTGAATTGTACAGGCCTTATCTGAAAGAGGACACGAAGATTTATAATGATCCAGTTGCATCAGATCTTGTTGAAGCGCTTTTATCAGTGAGACAATTTTATTTCCATTTGAGTTTTCTGTCTTTTCAATTGAATTTATTTAACCGTTAACAATATTTTAGAAAAATTCCCACTACATAAGGGACTCGAGAAGATCATCGAATGATTCAACCAGGAGTACACAGGCACGTTTAACAATTTCGAACACCAGATTACAAATGAAAAATCCACAGTGCCCAAAGGAACTCGAGGAAATACTTGATCGCAGTCTAGATTGGGATTTTGATATATTTTCACTTGAAGTATTGACTGATAGAAAGCCATTGGTACATTTGGGAATGAATTTAATGTGTCGTTATAATGTATTAGCACGTCTAAATTGTGATGAAAAAACATTACACAATTGGCTTACTGTGATAGAATATAAATATCATTCGAGTAACAGTTATCATAATTCGACTCATGCAGCTGATGTACTGCAGGCGACAGCTAGATTTATGCAGTCTGATAGATTACAAATGATACTTGAGCCATTGGATGAAGTTGCTGCATTAATTGCAGCTGTTGCGCATGATATAGATCATCCGGGTAAATCGAGGTGAGTTTTTTATTCCCAATGGATATTTAATAATCATGGAAATTTTTAATCTAAATTCTTTAGAATGGAGGTTACGTGAAATAATGGGGAGAAATAGGAAATTAGATTCCGAGCGCATGTTTGTGGTTCTGTTTGCAAAATAATGGTCGTAGTGATGCGCAAAACGAGCCGAGAATTCGATCAGTAGGGAAAAAATTGAGGAAAAAAATTGGAATAAGCCAACCGACGTGGAAAATAATTGTGGAAAAATTCAGTTTGTTCCGTTCTTCGACGTGTTCGGAATTTGGGAAATTCATTAATTCGATCGAGTTCCGTCTTGATTTTGAGGACTGAGATTCTCGTCTTGTCTTGTATCGAAGCTCGAGATAAAAAATCAAATCTTGTCTCGAAAAAGTCTCGTCTTGCCTCGACGTTCTTTTTCTTTTTGTGCCAATACCTCAGGGGTGATTGAACATTTGAAAAATAAACATAAAGATAGATCTATTCATTATTGTTCACAAGGTTAAACAAAATTACAGAGACAGCAACTACGCGAAGTTGCAAGGATAATAGTTAAGGTACATTGTGATATGTGAGAAGATTTTTTCAAGTGGAGATACCACGAATGGATCTCAAAAGTTTTAAAACAGAAAAATAAAAATTAGGTGAGAGTCTCGGATTTTCTCTTGTCTCGATCGGATAATCTTGTCTCGTCTTGAGTTTCGATACTTGTGATCTTGTCTTGTCTCGAATTTTCTTGAGTCTTGGGGCATCACTGAATTGATGAGAAACTTTTTTCCAATTTACTTAATTATTGTTATCAATTTAAAAAAATGGAATTTTTCAGTCAATTCTTATGCAATGCTGATAACAAATTAGCAATTCTCTACAATGATCTTGCCGTTCTTGAGTCTCATCACGCTGCGCTTACATTCAAACTCACACTTGCTGATGATAGTGTCAATATATTCAAGGTTTGTGAATTGATAATGAAAATCCCGAGATTGTCGAATTATTTTCACATTTTTTTGTTTATTGACAGAATTTAGAAAGAGAGACGTACAAAATTATCAGACAAAATGTCATTGATATGATCCTTGCAACGGAAATGACAAAGCACTTTGAGCATTTAGCTAAATTCGTTAATGTTTGTAGTACAAGAGGCGATGAGGTAAATAATTTGATAATAAATCGTTTTCCTTGAAATAGTTTCATGAATTTATTCGATGTATTCAATATTTCTAGTATTACTCTGATGGACCAGACATGGCGACGCTTTTGCAGCCGGAGAATGTCACTGTTATAAAAACTATGATGATTAAGTGTGCCGATGTCTCTAATCCCACTAGACCCTTGAAATTTTCAATCGAATGGGCGAAAAGAATAGCCGAAGAATACTTTACTCAGGTAAATAATCGAAGAATCAATGCATCTAACTACGAAATATCGATTTCCATTGAATTCCCCTTTTTCTCCATTCCAAAAACTACGGAGAAAGTAAAAAATTTCATTGAAACTATTCAGAAATTAATTATTTACAAGAATTGAGAATAATTCTCGAAATTGAACTAAATTTTTTCCCTACCAGACGGACGAAGAGAAGAGAAAACGAATGCCAGTAGTGATGCCGATGTTCGATCGCAATACCTGTTCAATTCCCAAGGCCCAAATTGGATTTGTCGACTACATTATCATCGACATGATCGAGGCCTGGGATGGTGAGTATTTTTATGTACTGAGAGAAATTTCCACGGTTTTTTCAGCACCAGAATGTTATGTATGTAATAAATACGTTATTCTAAGGAAATTCATTCGGAAGAATTGCATTTTTTCGGAAGAAGTAAGATCACTTGAAAAATCATTTAGAATCATTGAGTAAATATCGCGGAAACCACGAGACTTATGGAAATTCATTGAGATGTCTATTAGACAAATCAAAGTCGAAAATTGAATGAATAGTTGAAAAATTTTCAAGAATTTGTCAGTCCCAGTGAGAAACGTGGGAAGTTCCCATTGAAGAATGCTAAAATGCATTCGATTGGCTCTAATATTTCCCGGAATGTTCCAAACATACTGCAGTAATAAAGTGATGGATTGAGGTAAACCGTAAAACGCGTTTTTTCGTGAATATTTCGAAAACGATCAAATTTACGGGAATTTATCAAAAGGTCTTGATTAGTCTACAATATTCCAAAACTTTTGCAAAAGAAGTAACGCTAAGGTTTTCGTTTTTTTTTTATTCAATTACTTCACCGAGTTTTTCATAAATGTCTTGAGAATTAGTTTATCTCCCCTTTAATTCCTGGATCCTTTCAAAATATTGATTCTCCATGAAAATCGATTTCTTTCTTTCAATCACATCGTCAGAATGTCTCAACCAGCTCTTATTGGTTAACTCAAAACCACTCGTCGAATCACAATTGAGATTTATCATTCTCTGCCAATCAGAGATTCTCGCCCAAAAAATCTCCCGACTGTGACGTCACGAGCGCCACAATCGCTTCAAACTATGGCCATATTGATGGAAAAATTCAAAACTTTACTTTCAGCTTTCATCGACGTGCCGGAGATGGTAACACACATGCGCGAGAATTACGAGCATTGGAAGGAGTATCACGTGAGTAAAGAACTTCAAAAAAATCGATGAATGAATCAATAACTCAAATATTACTTCCAATCCAAAGGAAAAGGGAGTAACGACTCTGAGTGACATCGAGAGACTCCAAATGTCCCAGGAATTGAAGATCCCAACATTGCTGGATCCACGGTGATGTTTATTTATTGAATAAAAACACATATACATATGTAATTGATAAATAATCAATGATTTGTACGCTCTTGTAAATTATTTTCATGAATAAAATCTGTTTTATTCCAAACTCCAGAAAAACATTTACTCTCCCGAAAAAAATACTCCAGAGGAATGAAGAATGCAGGAGACTCGAAGATCTGACAAATATAGAACTATGATGAGTTCGTTAAATTTCCGAATTTTATTGATGTTTAAGCCTCTTAATCTCTATAAATTATTTTATTCTTTTATCTTCAATGAATATGTAACGGAGAAAATAAAGCGTTGAAGAAATAATGTTAAAAAAATTTGTTTTCCAATTCTTATACTTTCATTCTTCAACAAATTACAAATAATTCAACGAAAAACCGAGAGAATCTCTCATCATAAACACCAGGAACATTATTCGGAAACTGATATTCAGCTTTTAAACGTTCAACGGTTTTCCCTTCATCCAACAAAAAAATTCATTTTCTGCAGTGGAATTTTTTTTGATGAATTTAGCTGAAAAATTAAGATGAAATTTATACAACATTTTTTATAGCGAAAGTAATGAACAAAGGGACGTAGAAATTCTGAAAAAAAATTGAAGTGTATTGCATCATTCCTCGCAGCAATTCAAGAAGAACGTTTCCAAATTTGATTTTTAATTTTCCTCATTCTGACTGAGATAAGATGAAGATACGTGAAATTATCAACGATGTACATTATAAGTCTTGAATCATTCATCTGAATAAAATCACTTTCCTTCCAACCGCCCAATTTCCTTTATTCTCCCACAAAGAAACAATCCAGAGGAGCGAAGAGTAAGAAGGGTATCAGACGAATATAAAAATACGTAAGACGTGAATTCATTAAATTTCCAGATTTTATTGATGGTATCATTCCCTTGATCTCTATAAATCTCTTTTCATCAATGTTTTTTTTCTTCAATTACAAATGGTGCATTACAAATGATTACAGTTATTAAACGAAAGAATATTCCTCATCTTCTTTAAACCTCATCGATGCCAACAATCAATGACTACAAATGACATTAATTAGTTTCGCACGGAGATTGAGTAAGTATGTGTTTAAAATTATAATTCAGAGGACAATAACAGTGTTTGATAAAAACGTTTATGGTTGATTGACAGTCCCATCGTAATAACACGCCATGTTCAATTGAATTACAATTATCAGGACAGTTCAAACGTTATACTCATTATTGGCAAATGGCAAATGACATACTTATTACTTATGATTTTTGTTACTTCACGCATTCATTTCTTCTTCTCTATGACGACCTGACATCAAGTTACGTATTAAACACGCTCAAAATTCCTTTGGGTTACTAAGTTACAAGCACTTTTAATGGTTCCAAATGAAATTACGTGTTAATTTCACGTAATCAACATTAACTATTAATTACTAAATTACAATGGAATAATAGATAGTTGATTAATTACAGTTAGTTAATTGTGAATAAGACTTGTTCTTAATTCTTCGTTTTATCCAGTACCAGAGACGTATGATTTTTGTTTTACCACAATCCATAGTTATGAATTATTACACATTTTTAAATGAAATAATTATGATTTTCACCCGAAAATCAATTTAGTTTTATTTAAAGACCACCTTCAGCCTCAAAACCTCTCACTGTTTACTTCATCATTAACTCTATTTTAATTTTTCTTGTTGAAATTATTATTTTGTGTTTAATTGTTCGTTTTTGTTTATTATTTTTTGTCGCTGTTGTGTTTCTGTTTTGTTATTTGATGTTGTGTCAGCAGTCATAAATGTAGAAATCCTTAAACGCTTGCCTAATGAAAAATTATCATCTACCTAATGCCGCAATTCAATTCTCTCCTCTCCGCTAAATATTTTCATTTACTGCAAGTGACAATTAGCGATTATATAGTTTGTGATATTTTTCATTTTGTTGTTACAAATAAGCAGTAAATGGGTTCTCTCTGTTGCTTTTGTTACTTTTCATTACGTTTCGGGTTGTGTTTGCCACGGTTTTAATATTACGCCACATCAAATTATTTTTCCGACTAAACATCGATTAAAGATTCACAGTAATTACAATGAATTGAGTTTCTTATTTGTCAGTGCTTCAGAAGTTAATGAAATTAATTATTCAAACTCGATCCATTTCCGTTAGTTTTTTTCTAATACTTCCAGCAAGACATTAATGTCCCAGCAACGTGCCTCGAATTGTGAGAATTACACTTACTACTTATTAAATTTGATAATGAGAAATATTTAAGCTTGATAATTGAAGAATAAGCGAATAATTGCAAGGTATATTATTACTCTTTACTTATTTTTTTCCTTTTTCTCGAATAGATAAAACATCAAATTGTTTATTCTGTAATATGCAATGTGCTTAGATAATGCGAAGTACTCTCAAGTGTCCAAGGTTACGCAGAAACTCGAAATTTCCGCGGAGTCCCAAAAATAGATGTACTTCAATGAATAATCCACATGAAAACGCTTTGCTTCGCTTTTTATTAGTTCCTTGGGGCTCAATGTGTTTACACAGTTGTGTGAATCGTGTTGATAAATTTTAAACTTATGATTTCACCTTTTACTACGTTATTATGCTTCAGTGTTTACACAATTGTGTGAATCGTGTTGATAAATTTTCCAACGTAGGATTTCACCTTAAATCACGTTATAATGCCTCAGTGCTTTAAATTAAATTCCACGGTTAGGGTGAATCAAACAAATTTTCATGCACGACCAAATTTCGTTGATTTTCGTGCTTGTGAGTCATTCTCTAAACTCTATCTCTGGATTTATATTATTAGTTTTACCAAAGTGGCCTTTCGAAAGATGGTAATGAAAGAGAATGAAGGAAAAATGAGTGGGACGAGAGTGAGATGGTTTTAAATTTGCCAGTAGGCGCCGCGACGCACGCAACTCATTTCACCTATTTAAAGCAGCCCATCATCATAATTCCGAGTCAGTCGGTAATCTCTACGAAAATTTGAATAAACTCGCGGGTTATTATTATTTTTTCATTAAAAAACGAGAATTCCCGGATACTAGTGTACGTAATGATGAGTCTAATTATTTCAATTGTCATTATTAAAATTTCTAATGTAACATTTTAATTTGTTTTCACTTAGTAATTATCTTAATTATTTTTTTAAGATAGGAATCCTTAATTCTGTCAACTTTTTTTTCCAAAACCCATATTTTATTATTAATAATCGATATAGTGGAACTAACGAATAAATACTCTGTCATAAAAAAAAACACGTGATTATTATCGTTATTATCATCTCTTCTCGCAATTCTCAGTGTCTTAAGTAACGATTCTAAGTAAACGACATCATTGAGTGTTTTTTTGGGATTTTTAGATTTTTCCTTTTTTTTTACTAAATGTTATCATGTACTTTTCATCTAAACTGCTTACCTACCATCTTATTCTAATCGATACTATAATTTTCCGCTCCGATAATTAACGATTTCATCTTCTCTTTCCTAACATTAAGAAGTTACATACGATTACAGATATCGATTATTGATGTTTATCTCTTGCTCCTTTGTTTAATAATTTTACGACATTCAATAGTTCAATCATTTTAATATCTCCCAATGTTTAATTTTAATGATCAGAGTTTTTATTAATTATAGTGAATCAATTAACTTTAATAACTAACTTGAGGAATCGTTTGTGACATAATTACGACGCGGGAATGATGGAATTATTGTTATTTTTTGCAGTTATGTGACTTTTCTATTCGATGTAACCTGAGATATTATGTTTTCTTCATTTTTTTCTTCATTAAACCTTGCCCGATTTTTTCTGTTTTCATTGCGAGTCACATAATCCCCGGAAATTCCTCTAAAACATTATTATCAATGCACATCTACGCATTTTGTTCTTCGTTTTATTTACTCCTTTATTATTATCATTATTGTTTTAAGTTTTCCGTTATTAATTCGTCACAACTTTTCAACATTATACTAAAAGATGAAATATCAGGCACGATGAAAATTATTATTTGAATGAAAAGAATATCAATATATAAAGAGCAAATTAAATTAAGAAATTTGAAGTGAAGAGTGGATAAAAATTTTATTAATTTATTAAGCAATATTGTTCCCATCTACCATGGTCTATTTTTCTATTTTATTGATAGCCATTTTCCTAAATTCAAATGATAATCGACAGGCTCGCGATTGAAATTCAGGATTTATCGATCTATCAATAGATTGTCATTCTCCAATGAGATTTCACATGGTATCGATGTTATTATTCGCGAGTAATATACATTAAAAAATTGAATTTGAAAAGAAATTATGAAGACTGTAGAAACTAAAGGAACAAGTGAATGAAAATGAGTCCCAACTCGTGAATTATCGAAATGCAACTCAAAAAAATGAATTGACAAAATTAATAAAAATAAAAAAGACTCTTTCGCTTATCCCTATCCCCAAGATTCACCCTAACATAAACTTAGTCCCTAATTTTTCAAATTCCCCTTAAAATCCTAAGTTTAACTATTAATTGTGCGATCGCCTGATCGGTAATTAGTTGTTCTCCGATCATAGAATATTCTTCTCAGTTGTACCGTTTCAATAATCCGTGATGTTGATTCATTTTTTCCAAAACGATCGAGAAGATCATAAATAAAAGCCAAATTTGGAAAACGGTACGTCTCAAAATTCTTAGTGTCATATACCAGGTCTCAGATAATCCTAATTAACTTAATGATATTCATCATTGATACTTTAATTAATCCTAATGAGTCTTCATAAACATTAGTAAAACGATCGTCAGTTAAATCTTCTTGCTTTCATAATCCTTTATGACTTTGTAATCTGTACATCTGCATTAAATATCCATGATTAATCAAATTCGTGGTGTTTCAATACGCGATATATTCCTTAAATCCTACGGTGTTCAAAGAGCAATTGTGAAGATGAACAAAGATGTTAATACCGATCGTCAAGTCTTCGTTGCTTATCCTAGAATTTTTTAAATTTTTTTGTCAATTTTTTTTGTCTATTTTTTATTAATTTTTTTTCTTGTGCTTTTGTAACTTTTTGCGATTAATAATCCATTAGCGATATTTAGACTCATCTTACGACAATTCACCGAATTTTTCGACATAATTCATCGTTTATTTGCATCAACAGAATATGTCCGTAGTGCCACTTATGTTTCGCGATTGGTGGGAGGACTTCGATCGTCCTGTGTCGAGATTATTCGATCAGCACTTTGGTAGCGGTTTGCATCGCGATGATTTGCTAACTGGCATATCATCGTTGGGCCTAACTAGACCGAGGACAATGTTCGGTTCACCTGGATACTACAGACCGTGGAGGACATTGACGAGACAAAATTCTGGCGGTGCTAGTACGATTCAATGTGATAAGGAAAAATTTGAGGTGATTATATTTTTTAGCCTATCGAACACTGGCCGTTTTTATTTTTTTTCCTTCTCTTATTTTTTTCAAACATTTCGCGCGCCTTTTTTGACGCGTTCTTTATCAACACTACTCACTAATATTTTCGGGACACTTAGTGGATAATCGATTATTTTAAACGCTTATATCAGTGATATTATCGGGATTATTATCATAAAAAAAAGTTCTATCGTTATATCTAATGAGCAATACATTGATATAAAGATAATTAATTACTTCTATGTATGATTATTATCACGATAGTATCTAGACACTTATTCTACGGGCACTGCAACATTTATATTACGAAGATGCTATCATTTTTATTTTTCAAGTTGATCTTTATTTTTATGAGTAGTGACGAATGGGACACACTTTTTATTGTTCTTCAAAATTTTAGCGATCATTCTTTAATTTTTATTGGAAACTCCCCGGTGAGACGAATGTTGAGTCTTTTCTCGACTATAATTTCATTTTTTTATTAAATTCCGCGGAAGCCGGTGGGTTGTGCATCAGTTGGATTTTTTTTTTTTTGAAGAATCTATGTTTCATTAATTGTGTCTTATTATTAGGAACAAATTTTAACGTTATTAGAGATGTTGTCGTGTGCTCCTAATTTTATTGGTAGATGCCGATGTTAAACTTGAAAAATTGTCGATTTTTTTTTGTGATTTCGTTGAATTTGATAGCATTTATTTGCGCTGTTTTTTAAAACTTTTTTTTCATTTTTTCTTGTCAATTTTCATTCAAAGTGAAACGATTTTTGATCATTCTAGAGCTCATGCTTAATTATGAGCTCTAGAATAATCAAAAATCGTTCACTCTTATTACCAATTTTTCGAGTTACCTGCTTTTTTTTTTAATTCAAATTTATTTGTGATTTGTGATAATTAAAAGGCACGAAAAAAGAATAACAAAGAAATTACGTTATGGAAGATCGCAATGTTAGATTTTTCAATTCAATATTTCACTTTACTTTTTTCTTTCACTCTTTAGAATTTTTATTCTTCGATCATGGAAGATTTCGATAAATTTTTGTTGTCAAAATCATTTATTCAACTACCTGGAAGATTTTATTATTATTCCTCCTCAAATATGTTACTTCACCTTGATAATTGACAAATCATAGAATTAAAGAAAAATCGACAGCACACTCGTACGTGTTTTGAAAAAATCGAAGCACAGCGAAGGAAGAAAATCAACTGGACAATCCACGACTCTCCGATCTTCTTCTTCCGGAAGCGATCGAAGAGCCGAGAATTGTCCGAAGCCGATAAACCCTAACCTAAAACCTGAATAATTATAATCGACTGCGCTAATCAATAAAAACTCACTCGAAATAACCGAAGTAAGGCACAAAAAAATTGATATAAAAATCAACGAAAAACACAAAAAAGAAAATAAGTAGAAGAAGGTTTAAAAAAATCAAGGAATCAAAAAATTCAAAACAATTTTAGTTACAAAAATATTTCCAATTTAACAAAACTCCTCTTCTCTACAATGAAGAAAAAAAGGATAGTAAGACAGTACAGAAAAAAATTAATTCACACACAATCACACGAGACACAATGAAAATTTTAAGAAAAAAAAACCTCGAAAGAAATTCACTTAAACACTAGTAGTATAATTCGCAAATTATTTTCAAATCCCTGATAATATAGAAAGACAATGAAAAAAAAATTGATATTTCATTTAATTCATCGAATTATTTATCAAACTAATCGATAATCCAATAATCAATGATTCTCTGTTTTTCTCTGCCTTATTTTAAAAATAAATCGTGTCGTGGAAGTACGAAAGTACGGCGTGCGTACGTGTACTTCCACGACACGAGTCCTTTCCAAATATTATTTAGTTTTCTCCAATTATAAAGATGTTTATGTCGAATGATAATAACTGTGTTCCTCTTTTTTTTGTACCCTAAAACCCTTAAGTGTGTTAACTTTTTTTTTAACTGGATGGAATTATCTAGTTTGATGAAGAATACGTCTCGTTAAGTCTTAATATTTCGTTTTTTTCTGATTTTCTGGGTAACTGGATAAAACGCTTTCAGTAATGTAACTTACTACTAAATTACTTTTAAAACTGTGCTATGCCTTATTATTTATGTAACTTAGTAACACGTATTCAATTTTAAGCGATGATTATTATCAAACTGTGTTCAAGATGTTAAACTTCTCTCTGTATGACGAATTATCAAGATACTTTCAATAACTTCGGTTTTTTTTTGTTTCCTTATTAAAATTCGCACTCTCGCACTTTCGAATGAGGTCTCAAAACAATTTTTTCATTCAACTTTATCAATTTTTCGGAAGAACGAGTGATGGATGATTATTATTATAAACTTTCAAATGAAGCGGGTTTATTTCGAAAGAAACGAAGACTAATAATAAAATTGAAAAAAATCAAAAACGAAAGAATTATCGAGCTCAAATTCTACAGCGCATCGGATCTTTGATACAAGTAGAATCTTAATGATGAAAAATCAATAAATTAATTAATGAGAAATTCATATAATTTCAAACATTAAAAAAGCCCGTGACACTCTATCATACAGATTAATGATTCTTTAATACATTGCTGATGTTAATTTCAAAATTGAACTCTCGCGTTTTTTTTTATTACTTGTGTGTCTAAATGATCTATGATACTTGGATGATAATTAAGTTTCTCTCGTTTAAAAAAACATGCCTGATATATATTTCGCCTCGTTTTCACTTTCCAAACGATGGTTTCGTCAGCCGACCCCCCTCACGGGGGGCGCTTCTGTTACTCAATGTTTTTTTTTCCAATTGTAATCGATTATCAAACGGTTTTCAAATACTTTCTTCAGATGTACAATTTTTAGATTTACTAAAAAAGAGGGAAAAATTGTAAATTTAAATCGCTAAAAAAAATCACAGTGGTACCTGCTTTGTAATTTCTCGCTTTTTCACAATTAATTTTTTTGTTTCTTTTTCTGCAAATATCTCTTTTTCATAAAAAAAATGCCGTCAGCTCGAGCGTGTACAGCTCAGTCTTCTGAAATGATCGAAATTGATTCGTAAACGTTTCTCAATTTTTTTTTTCTTTTTTTTTATTCAATCTTTTTTTTTCTCTTTTATTATAAAATATTGTCAAGCCACACACGCTCTTGTCCTGTGCCAAGCGGGGGCCCTAAGAGCGCCCGCACCCCCCTGGGGTGACGGGGCTAAGTACGATAAATGTTTCTCTCTGTTTTTTCTTTTCCTTCTATGAAATCTTAATTTTTTTAAAAATACAATATAGAAAAATAAATGCTTCTCGTATTAAAAACTTCGCAGGCCAATAAACGACCAAAGATTATTTAACAGCTCTCTCTCTCTCTCTATATTTTTTTTCACACGGATTACCAGTAGATCACGGTTACTCACTATACGGTTGTACAGAATTATATGAAAAATTTGAAAGAAAACAAAATAATGTTTGCCGATGAAAAAAAGCAGAATAAAGGAAAAGAAAATTAATGAAATGAAAACAAAATAATGTCACTCAATTCTCAGTTCTTAATCGATAATAATCGTTCAATACACGTGAGGCCCTCATGTCTCTGTCCTTGACAAATGAGTAATTCTTAGCATCAAATGGCGATATGCCCTTCCTCCTTTCAGCATAAATTCCGCACAAGAATATCATTCTTAAAAATCAAAATAATCCGGAGTTGTATTTTCGTTTTCTTCTCTCTTCAAAATCGTTAAAAAAATTGACTGATAAATCAGAATTTCATAGGTGCGATAGGTACATTTCAAATTTACAATCAGTGCTCAAATATTAACATAATTAATGTTTCCTTCATAAGAAAAATACGAAACTTGTCTGATTTTGGTTAAACTCTCCAGCGCAAACACCTCAAGTCCCGCGAGCGGGACTCGCAGAGACCCAGGTGTATCTTCTTATTTAATACTCTCGTGCAAGTAATAAAGACTAGATTTTGGGTCTTAAAGAATTAAAGAAATTATTGTAAATAGTAGAAAGATCGTAAGAATTACGTTACTGATTAACGCTAACCTTGTTTATTCACTTCCTTACTATCAGCTCTTTGGCCTTTCGTTCCAAACTTGTGAACGATAAAATTGATGAATTGATTTTCTTTGAATTATCTTTTGTCTCGCTACCGTTACAGGTGATACTAGATGTACAGCAATTCTCACCGGATGAAATAACTGTCAAAACAGTTGATGATAATGTTATTGTTGAGGCAAAACACGAAGAGAAGAAGGATGAGCACGGTTTTATTAGCCGTCACTTTGTCAGGCGCTATGTGCTACCAACAACACACGATCCAATTGGAGTTACCTCGAGCCTCTCGTCAGATGGTGTGCTCACGATAATGGCGCCAAAGAAGGTTCGATTTTTTATCATTCGAGTGAAATAACCACTTTCTTTGAAATTCGAGTGGTTTATCCTCTCAAACACTTTTTGTCCCAAGGAAAAATAATAATAGCCAACTTCTTGGAGAGTCAGTCTCGACTCTCGCAAGGAGCCGCAGCTCCCCGGACACAATTGGCTGTTTACCTCAGTGTCTTGAATTACTGTTTCTTTTTGCTACTGGTTTTTTTTGTACTGAGAAAGGAAAACATCAAACCGTTCTTAACTCTCTTCTTCCTCTCTTACGGCAATGAGATCGGGGTTTTCTAATGATTCCAGAGCGAATGACGTTGATGCTACATCTCGATTGAATTTTTTTACATGCTCTAAACGATAACAAAAATAAGCAATTAGGAAACTTTCGTTTCTACTCTGTTCTTCTCTATATTTTAATTGGATCAAATGAAAAATTGTATTCCGGAACATTTTCAGTTCTTGATTAGTAATGTTCATTTGAGAATGAAAATTTTTGGTGATGAGACTAAACTAGTTGAGTCGATTTTATTCTGGAGTTTTGTTGAGGAGGCAGACGGGTAAAGAATATGGGCGAATTGTTGCTGCAGAGTTTCTCACTCCTCCGCTTAAAAGACCAAAAATTGTTACAACAAACTTCTTCACATCACAAAAAGGCCATCGAATGAGTTCGTGATTCAAAGAGAATAAATAATTTTGAAAAAATGGTTAGACACAAGCTGTTCGAATATTCTTGGCGCCGCCATATTTCATGGATTATCCAAGATGGCGGCGCCTAGAGCTGGTGAGCAACTCGTATCGTTGAATAATTCTTTTGAAAATTATTTATCCTTTTTAGATTTTGTTGTGAATTTTTCTTAGTCTTATAATTAGAGAGCGAGGAGACTTCGTGGAGTGAGAATTCGCTCGGATTCATTTTTTTACAATTCTGGCCTCTTCAAGAATATGCAAGTACTTTAGCGATGTTTTTTTTCTTTCAATCTTTCTGAACGCTGGTAGCTACTCGTTCGAGAGATTTTGGAATGATCTTGTTATTCGAATGTTTTAGAAATATACTAAAATTCTCAAAAAATTTGAAAGCTTTCCTTCAGAAAGAAAACTCATAAAAAAAAATCAAAATTGTCTCTTTTCGAATATTAAGATATTTTTTCATAAATAATGTATAAACAATTTTTTGCCCTCAAAACCAGTTTCAAAAAATCGTCATAAATGTATTTATATCCAGAATTTTAGCAGGAAAGAATATATTCAAAAAAACTATATGTTGAAAAATGTAATTTGAGTAACGCTGACCATCTATAAATTATTTCAAAATTTTCTGCAGTCATTTAATTAAAAATTTTGACTATTGAAAATCTCTACCTTAATACCTCGAGATTCAAGAGCAAATTTTCATGCAAACCTTTCTTGTAGAGTAGACTCCGAGCTACAAAAACGGTTTATCATCTAAAATTTCATCTCTTAAATTCCGAGAAAATTCCAGAAAACTGATGCATAAATAAAAATCAACTCAGCTCAGTTCATAACTTCACTACTAAAATTTCATCACTAAATCAAGATAGTAAAATTGTTCTTGAATCAACAATTTTTCATTTCTCAGTGGTTTTTTGTTTTTCCTGTAATTATTTTAAATCTTACCTAGTAGAAATAAATCCACAGTTTCAGATTGAAACTGAATTGTTTCAGATTACAAAAGAAAAGCTATTAAGCGCCACAGCTGGACACAGTTGTTGGATCGAGTACGGATTGTTCAAGCACCAAGCCCTTAGGGCGCTCTAGAAAAGAATAATGGAGAAAATTTCCATTTGGTTATAAACCAGTTCTATTGATAACGACATTATCCTATTGTCATCTCTCTTTTTTCCTCAGTGGAAGAAGAAATTATTTGTAGAGGGGGTAAAGGGATTAAGTGGATTTTTTCAACCAAACTTTTTAGAAAGAATTATTCAGATATTATTAGAGAGGAAGGAAATTACCAATAGAAATCGTGTGAAAATATTTTTTTTATACTTTTAGATAGAATTTCATTCTTTCAGTTCCGAGATTCACAGTTTTCGCTGGTCGTAACAAAAAAGGCAATTATTTCCCTTCGATTTCATCGACTGTTATCGATTGTTAATGAAAATCAAAGGTATGTCGCCTTTAATTTCCATTAAAAAATCATTAACCGTAGATAAAATCGATGGAAAACGACATCAGCTTAGATTTTCGATCAACCGCACTAAGCTACAACAGTTGGAAACAGAAATTTCCGAAAAAAATTATTAGAACTTCAATTCAATAGTGAAGTAGTGAAGAGGCGATTCGCAATTTTTTGAGGTTTACAGAAAAATTCGAGACTTTTTTATTTTGCAGAGAATTTTATGGGCTACAAAAAATGTCTTGATTAATTCTAGCAAACCTCACTGTCCTTGAGACATTTTTTTTGGCTCATCCTTCACTGCTTGACTACTGATTTTGCGAAGAAATGAATTTTTTGATAAATCTATCAAAATTCAATGCTTCTACCCAATTTTCATCAGAAATTTTCCCTTTCTGTTTGAAATTTGAGAATTTTCATACCGATTTTTTTCGTGATAAGTCATTATTTCAAGATAATCATCAGCTTAATAGATTCTTTACTCCTACGCCTAGAATTATTATTAAATTTGTCATTTTCAGAATATAACGCCAGCAGGTACCGAGAGAATCGTGAATATCGTTAAAACCGGTGCTCCTGCTGCTAAATCAGAGGAACCTAAGCAGCACGTAATAACAACCGAGGAAGAGAAATAATTTCTAACGAAACAATCGAATAGTCTACACCAATAGACTAACGAAGTTCACCAAAGGATACTTTAAAAAAAAAATCTTATACCTAATTTTTTAACTCTCAAAACTTGAATAAAATCTCGAAAAAAGCCAGTAAAAAAGTAGTCCAAATTCTGTCCCCCAAGTCCTCAATTATTATTAAAATTATCCTAAAAAATAAATAAATTATACTCACGGTAAACTGTCGCGCTCCGCACTGCCTACGCGGCTTCTACATTGTACCACCGTATTTTATTATTACAGTCAATGTATAATTAACACGTTGAATTATCAAAAAAAAAACTTTAGACGTCTTGAGTTTCAATGATCCGTACGCTGCAGTAGTTTGTTTACGAATGCCCGATACCGGCAAGCCGGCCGGCTTTTATAGCCCGGTTGCTGCGTAGTAAGTTCTAGAACGTTCCGCGTAGCCCTTGAAGTTAAACTGCGCATTAACTTAATAAACTAACATTAACATTAAATTTTATCGTGAAACTCTGTCACTCATTATCAAATTATATTAACGTTATTTTAAATTAATTATATCGCATAAAAATCGTCAAATTGTTCAGTAATTTGTTGATAAAATGGAAAACATCTGGATTATTGATTTGGCCGGAGAGCTGTACGGGGATTCTGGCACGTTCGCCACACAGCCCCACCATCTGTCCCGAGATGCCTCCCAACCGTTTACATACTCATACCAATGAAGAAATTGTATTCGTGCATTGAAGCAAGTTTTTTTTCCATAAAAATACGACGAATATAACCGCCACCAGACCCGGCAACCGAAACACAAACGGAATTATATTCTACGCAGTTACGTGAAGTCTCGGTTTCATAATGTTATGGAATGGAAAAATAAATTTAAGGAATTTCTTTCCTCTTATCTTTCATCCTCATTGATTTTATTTCATATGAAAATTAATTAAAATGTGAGATTCAATGTTCATTCTTTGTTTGTGATGGTTTCCTATTTTTTTGGAGTTCTTCCGCTATTTTAATTTGTTTATTGTTTGTTTTCTTCGTCTATGAAGTATCGAAGTGCCAATGACCCATATTTACGTTTTTTTAACGTAAATCGAATATTTTTTCTTCAGTTTTGAAAATAATTGACTAGTTTTGCATGATTATGTGCATTATTTTTGAAAAAAATGCTGAAAAGAACGTTACGTTCATATTGTTTGATGCTCGATTTTTATTCCTCGGAAATATCAATTATTTTCTGTTTATTAATCAAATCCATACGCTTTTCTTCATCAATCTATGGATCGACGATGCATCAGTGATCTACAATGCTTCATGAATCAAATAATTCTTTCTTTCATATGAATAGAATGAAATTTTCAATGGGAAATAACGGTTGCCATGGAGTTTTCTCGTCGGTTTCCAGAACATTCTGTCTTCCCCGGGTTGCAGTAGGAAATCAATAAAATCTACTGCGCCTCAGGCAAAATGCAACACTGTTGCTGGGTCATCATTTTCACAAGTAAATAGAGAAATAAAAATTATAATCATAATATGAAAATGAAGAATTATTTAATAATTCAATAGCCAAAGTATTTAAACGAGGGAAGTGATTTTTGATGTACCGTTAATTTTTTTTAAATATTCCGAAATGAAGATAGAGAATTGAATAAGATATGAACTTGAATTTTTTAGTATTCGAAAATTCAACGCAACAGAATAATTCGCTTTAAATGTATACAAAAAATCATAATATCCTGAAAATTCGGCGGATCATTAGCGTCGAAATTTCAAATCTTATTTGAATATTTTCAAATCAAATGAATTTTCAAAATAACAAAAAAAAAATTAATTAACAAGAGATAAATTTCGTGAAATCTCAAGTCAAGTGAAGTTTGTTGAATATTTCAATAGTTTTCCGTTTAGTTTTTAATAATAATTTTTTGATAGTGTAGAATTCCATAGACTAAAGAAAAATCTCTTCATAAATTCCCATAATCTTCTGGATTAGCCGAAAAACTAATAGACATATGGAATTTTCTTTGTAGATCTGCTTTAAAAAAAAAGTCTGGAAATTTCTGTGTAATCGCTTTCTTTTCAATAAATTTTCTGAAATAAGCCTCAAGATAAAATCGACTTATCTTCTCTTACATATTCATTATCTGATTATGATATCACGAATGTGAACGAATTAAAGGATTTGCATATGTGAGTGCACATGTTAAAAAATATTGCAATGTAAACAAAATTTATTTATAGTTAGTGCGTGACATAATCATTGACACGATGATATTTATAGGGGAGAGTGGGGTAAAATGGACGTCTTAAAAAATTCGAGAAAATCATGAAAAAAATGGATTTTTTGGGATATTTTTGAAAATTTATTTTGTGTGTAGAAATATTTTTTTCAATTTTCAAGAAGACGAAATTTCGAGGGATTGCGGGGAAGAGGAAAAATTAAAGTTTCGAGAAAATGTTGGAGAAGAATTGGGAGTTTTCATTCCTTAGAAAATTGAAAAATCGTATTTTTTTCAATACCTTGATTTCCCGAGAAAATTTCAAAAAATTCCCAGTTTTATTTTTTTCAAAATTTCCAAAATTTTTGTTCTTCCTCCAAAATATTCCAAAATTGTGAAATTTTCAATTCTTCATTTTTTTCAAACATTTCATTTCTTCCCAAAAATTCCAATTTTTTTTTTAGAGATTTTGATTTTCTCCCTGCTTTTCCACTAGTACTTTTTGATATTTTATCTAAAAATTTTATTCTAAAAATTTCATTGAGGTCCCCATTTTACCCCGTCCCTGCCCTTATCTAATTTTACTAAAAAATTTATTGTTACCATTTTTTTTCATTTTTTTCTGCTGAAATCTATGCAAATATGAAGTGCGCAGTTGCCAGGCTGATGCATGAATCTGGAAACTTCCATTGGCCCAGGATTATTGATCGTAGCTGCTGTTACTGACCTGAAAAGCACGTCTCGAATTTTCTACCACTCCTAGAATTTTCTTTTCCGTCATTTTCGACACTCTACTGTTCCAAAATTCCGGTTTCATTGAAAAAAAGGAGAATTATCCGCCTATATAATAGCTATTGCAAGAATTAACGTTTGTTAAACTTCCTCTGCGGAAGATGAATGGATTCATCGTGAACAATGGAAATTTAAATTTCACAAATAACATGAGCTTCATGAATTTTTCTCCTCTGCATTATTATTCAATGCATATTTGTGCCCTGGACCACCAGTATCCGATGTAAACAAGTTGTCCAGATGTTTTGATATTATCTTGAACCCGCTCTGATGAATTTTCTGAAAAAAACATGTTCAGCAAAATGTGAAATAAGTTATGGGATATCCTGTTTTTTTGTTGCCTTTCAAGGTTCTATTATGCTCATTCACTCGAGCTCCCCTTATTTTGGTGGCTGTTCAAGGCCAAGGTCAACGCAGTGTACTACCAGAGCTAAATGCATTAGATCCGTTTGCTTCAAACTGCGCAGTATTCTTCCCTGAAGGGCCGGTTGAAATCCTCATGAGCGAAGGATAATTGAGGGTTGGTTGAATACCGACGCTGAATAATGTAGCGAGCTGCTGTTCAACGCAAGTGAAAGTAACTCTCTCCAATCAGCAGTACGAACCTTCAATTGGTAAGGTGACAGTGGAAGTTGGAGAAATTTACTATTTCGATTGTCGAATGGTGAATTTCGAAACCAGTGCCGAAGATTTCGATGCGAATGGAAGAAAAAATTCGTTGGCTTATTCCTCGAATATTTTCAAAACGAGTGGGTTTGATAAAATTTGGTAAGAGACCTTTTTTATAGGGAATTTTATGGACTACAAAATAGATCTCTTCATAAATTCTCGTAAACCCAATGGTTTTCGAGATAATCACGGAATTGCGCGACGATAGAAATATTGATTATAGATCTTTTCGAAATTGTTCGAAACAGAGTTCAGAGTTGACGGCGTTCCGAGGAGAGACTGGCTATAGCATGAATCGATGGATCGTTGGAGAGGTATAGCTCTTGCTGGAGAGATGATCTAGGGCTTTGCATATTTGATGAAGAGGGGGTATAAGCTGAAGGTCATCGAGTTTCTTGTGTACACTGCAAAAACTAATGTTTGACATTAAGACACTTTTGTAGACACTTTTGAGATTTGGTATTTGGTAGTGACAATTCAGCTATCTGCAAATGACTGAATCTGAAACTTCCTAAATGTTCCACCGGCATAACTTATAAATATGTACGTCTCGTGTCTCACGTGATCGGTTGAAAATTTAGACTCAGATGCTGAAAGAATTAAATAAAAATTCGTGCTTAACTCTTTTTATCATTTATTTAATCCCATTTGTCATTGTTTCCATATTTGTGTAGAAAATTACAATGCGTCACTAAGGCACGAGAGATGTTTTACACCGGTATGTTTGAATAGCATTTAGCAACTG
>JABSMS010042167.1:0-24042 GCA_018902275.1 Aleiodes sp. PSUC_FEM 10030003
ATTAGTACTGAATATTCAATTCAGTATTGAATTGAATTATTCGTATTCAATTCACCATGAATTATTCAAAGTTTTGAATATTCGCACACCCCTAATAATAATATGATTTTTCGTACTTTTATTGCTCCCACTGCTTCATTATATGCATGAATAAGATCAATGATATCGTGTGATACAGTATTCAAATATGGACACGGCGGATACGTATCCAAGCAAACAGCGTGCATCTGATTAGAGTCTTTCATAGTTAATTCGGCAAATGTGCTAAAATTTCTGTCGACAATTGCCTGCTGCATCTCCTCGACTCTCTTTGGAACAGAGTGTGCAGCTCTATATTTGAGTAATTCAGATGTTTCAACGCTTCGTTTCATGCCGATGGCACTTGAGGTTTTCTTCCGGTCGTCATTTACCTGTAAAATTCATCAATCAGGAGAAAGTAGCGTAAAGTGGGCATATTTCATAAAAACGATTTGAGATACAATTTTTTGGCTGTTTCCATTGACAGGATGAGGAAATTTCCTCAGATTTTCAATGGAATCGAAAAAATCCTATCTCAAATATTTTCGCCCCTTCCAAGCAAATTTCAATACATAGAATATTGGAATTTGAACCAATATCATTGTATCTGTATTCCTAATGTCTCTTTTACCCCAGCTTCCCCTCATTCAACTCTTCAACCTATATCAGTAAACATCAATCTTAACATACAACTAGAATTAGAATCCTCATTTCGGGCCAATAAGATGACGGAACAATTTGCTTAGCTATACTATCGCTTCCGTTGGCATTTGTACCAGCATACCACCTCACAAAACCTCCGTAAACGCTCCTGCACGCTGAACCAGATCCAGCACGAGCAATTCCACTTATATCCCCTCTTATTCTGTATAATTTAGCTAAAGCAGCACTCAAACATGCATAACCAGCAGCGCTTGAGGCAAGACCCGCAGCCGTTGGAAAATTATTTTTCGAACATATATGAACTTTCCAATTTTCCATCTCAGGCGAAAGTTGTGCACGCTTTTTAACTGAAAACATGAAAAATTTATTTTCTAGTTACATGCATGATACGTATGAAACATACTTTCCCGTAAGCAGTTCTGCAATCGAGGATTGCTCATTGATTCTTCTCTCCCATTCAACCAGATTCGATCCTCATCGAAATCCGAACTAGCCATTATGGTGGTTTTAGCACATAACTGAAATTCAATAGATCATCCAATTAATTACTCGTTTCGAGTATGAAAATCTGAAGGAAATGAAAATTCTATTGACCTGATTAGTATCCAACGAAGCGCTGATTGAATCATTAATTGGAATAATAAGTTTTTCATCTCTCTTGCCCCCTGAAACATAAATAGTAATTGTTGTAGGAAAAAAATATTTCTTAGAGAGGAGAAAGATCAGAGATCAGAGAGCAGACAAGAAATAGGTATATATTTTTTTAAATCAATGTAAATGAGTTTATTTCGAAATTTCCATCACAATTACATAAGTGCGCGCATAATTCATGTTCCATTTAGATCTGTATAAGCATATAGAAAAATAGAATATAAAACAGATATCGAAAAAAAAACTGCATTTTTTAATTTTTTTAAAACCCGCCAACCGCTGATTCCAGATAGATGTAAAAAAATCTAATGCGATCAACCCTTTACTCTTCAAAATTGATAAATTCGGAATTGCCCACGGATTCGAATGTGGGTCCCTCTTAATCCCCACTCCCCGCTACTCCAAAAGTATTGTATAAACAAAAAAAAAGATGTTTACTTATCTTTCATCACAAGAAAAAATTTTATAGAGTAAATAACAGTATTCTAAAGATCCAGATAATGAACTATTAAACGATATTGAATGGGAAAATTGATGAATTTTCTACATACAATACTTGATGACTGCAATATTGACAGGTGCAATGCATGTGACAATACTCATTTTGGATAAACTGCAGTTTCGTCCGAAAAAGGTGGAAAAGTTAAAAAATGTGTAGGACGTTTGAAATGCCACTCGTTTATGACAAGTATCAATTCTGAATACGTATTCGAAACTAACGGTTTTGAAAAGAAATTCCTACCTTGAACAGTTAATGATGATATGCATCCATGAAACAGCTGATCCGAGAGCCGCAAACTCGGTACTGTTTCGAGAAAACACGGTTATCTCAGCTGGTACTCTGGTAATAACCGTCAATCGATAAAGCTCCTCCCGAATGAACGAGAATTTTCCATGGAATGCACTCGGTTCGGATTCATCTAGAATCATCGATGTTTAATAGAAAAAAATATATCGAAGTTTATAAAGCCTCCTTATAATAATAATTCGTTGATGATTAACTTTTTCTTTTGATACTCTTTAATAATTTGTTGGCATAGTTTTCTGGAAATTGCTCTTGCGAGTAAATATCGAAGCTTCTCGTCGTTTCCATTCCAGAAATTTCCAAACAAAAATAAGTAAAACCGAATTTATTAATAGTATATCCACGCAAAAGTAGCATAAAAAAGACACTTGGAAGAAGCGATTTGAGATTAAAAAAATTTCAATAACTTCACCGGAATGCTGGAGAAATTGACAATCGAAATCATATATGGGAATTGATTTTTAAGAATTTTACAAAAATAGGACAGTTTTGGCTTCTTTGAAGATGAAAAGTAATGAAACTTTAACTTTCAGAAACCTCCCAAGAATTAATATGTCCGTTTGAACCCATCTTTCTTTACAGCAATGTGATAAAAAAATAATTCACTCTCTAAAACACTATTTTATATATTACCGAAGGCAATGATAGCTTTAAAATATCTGAACAGTGGCTGGAAATATTAAATTAGATTATAAAACACTATTGTGGACATAAGCACTCATGCAGAAAAAGAAGAGATAACATGATAGCTTGTAGTATGGGGTGTGGAAAATTCTAGGTGCATCTCATATATATGAATGGAAAATAGAACGCGACCGAGTGTTCTAGAATGCAGTTGGAATTGAGCCATCCCCTAAAATACAAAGAAAAATAGAAATATACTAAATTGAATTGACTAAAATTAGATGAAGAATAAAAAATTCACGGTATTTATAATAATTTAAATCTATGTAATGGAATAACCTTGGTCACAATTGAATGGAAAATGTATTAGGTGAGATGGAGCCAGAAAGATCTCGAAAACAATTGAATATATTGCAGCGCCGGCGTGAGTGTAGTGAGGTGGGGGTATATAAGGAAGCCAGCCAGTTCGATTCGGCACCAGTACATGAACAAAAGTGAAACGAGTTACACGAGTGAGAGGAGTTTTAGTAATAATAATACAAAAATGCCAGCAATTGGTATTGACTTGGGAACCACATACTCTTGTGTGGGTGTGTGGCAACAAGGAAAAGTCGAAATAATCGCCAACGATCAAGGCAACCGCACAACACCTAGTTATGTTGCCTTCACCGACACCGAGAGATTGATCGGAGATGCGGCCAAAAACCAGGTGGCGATGAATCCAGCTAATACTGTATTTGACGCCAAAAGGTTAATTGGACGAAAATTCGACGATCCCAAAATCCAGGCAGATATGAAGCACTGGCCCTTCAAAGTAACCAACGAGGGAGGCAAACCGAAGATCCAGGTAGAGTACCGTGGTGAAGTGAAAAAGTTCAACCCAGAAGAGATAAGTTCGATGGTATTGATAAAGATGAAGGAAACAGCTGAAGCTTATCTCGGAGAAAAAGTACGTGATGCAGTGATCACAGTCCCAGCATATTTCAACGATTCCCAGCGCCAGGCCACCAAGGATGCTGGAGCTATTGCCGGACTCAACGTACTCAGGATTATCAATGAACCTACTGCTGCGGCACTCGCCTACGGTTTAGATAAGAATTTGAAAGGTGAGAAGAACGTACTCATCTTTGATCTTGGTGGTGGTACTTTCGATGTTTCCATCTTAAGCATCGACGAGGGTTCACTATTTGAAGTGAAATCAACGGCTGGTGATACACACCTGGGTGGCGAAGATTTTGATTCACGCCTTGTTGAACATCTTTGCAAGGAATTCGAGAGAAAATACAGGAAGAATATGAAAACCAACCCAAGAGCACTTAGGAGATTACGCACAGCAGCAGAACGTG
Source organism: Aleiodes sp. PSUC_FEM 10030003 (assembly GCA_018902275.1). Taxonomy (NCBI): domain Eukaryota; kingdom Metazoa; phylum Arthropoda; class Insecta; order Hymenoptera; family Braconidae; genus Aleiodes; species Aleiodes sp. PSUC_FEM 10030003. Next base: position 4,108 of record JABSMS010042167.1, read on the forward strand.
CCAAACGTACACTTTCATCTAGTACAGAAGCCACCATCGAGATTGATGCACTTTATGAGGGCATCGACTTCTACACCAAAATCTCGAGAGCACGTTTTGAAGAGCTCTGTGCTGATCTCTTTAGATCAACACTTGAACCTGTAGAGAAAGCATTAGCTGACGCCAAATTGGATAAAAGATCAATCCACGATGTTGTTCTCGTTGGTGGATCAACCAGGATCCCCAAAATTCAAACAATGCTGCAGAACTTCTTCTGTGGTAAACAACTCAATCTTTCCATCAATCCAGACGAGGCAGTCGCTTATGGTGCAGCAGTGCAAGCAGCTATCCTAACTGGTGAAGGTGATAAAAACTCAACACTCCAGGATGTTCTCCTGGTAGATGTTGCCCCATTGTCACTGGGTATTGAGACAGCTGGAGGAATGATGACAAATATCATTGAGCGTAATGCTCGTATCCCTTGCAAGCAGTCACAAACCTTCACAACTTACGCCGATAATCAACCAGGTGTTACCATTCAAGTTTATGAAGGTGAACGTGCTATGACTAAGGACAACAACTTGCTTGGTCGCTTTGAACTTAGTGGAATTGCACCTGCACCCAGAGGGGTACCTAAAATCGATGTCACCTTTGACCTAGACGCAAATGGTATTCTTCACGTTACAGCCAAGGATGAAGCCAGTGGTCGTAGTAATGACGTTCGCATTACCAACGATAAAGGACGACTCTCACGAGAGGAAATCGACCGCATGGTTTCTGAGGCTGAACGTTATCGCGATCAAGATCAACAACAGCGAGATAAAGTGGCTGCTCGTAATCAACTTGAGTCTTACATCTTCTCAGTGAAACAGGCCGTCCAGGATAGTGGTACCCGATTGACCCAATCCGACAAGGACAGAGTCATCCAACTGTGTGATGAAACTGTTCAGTGGTTAGACAACAACACATTGGCAGATAAAGAGGAGTACAGTCACAAACTTGCAGAGATTCAGAAAGAGTGTTCCCCAATCATGGCCAAAATCCATCAAGGTCCTGGTGGAGAACAGCAAGGGGATTGTGGTGCACAGTATCGAGGGTGCAACAACAACAACAACTACTCGGGGCCAACAGTTGAAGAAGTTGATTAAAAAAATTCCATAATTTTTCTCGAATCCATTGAAAAAGACTGTTAAGAAATCTTCCTAAGACTGACAATATACATCAATTTAATTTATTTAACATCTCCATTGCTGGGAGAACTGGTGAAATTTTCATCCCTAAAACGAGTCAGTTAATTTATCTTTTTAAATTACAATCTTTATTACAGTTAGATATTTATTTCATTTTACGTTTCATTAGTTATTGTAATTTGATTTTCTAGTCATTCTACAATAGTAGTGATACGCAACAGTGAAAACCCATCTGAATGTAATGAAAATTATTTTAAAAAGTTGAATTACCTGGCGATTGTCTGTAATCTGTGATAGATGAAAATAAACTCGTTAAATAATAATAATAATAAATTGTCTCATCATTTTTACCTTTTCCTCCTCCAACATAATAGGTAGATTCTTTAGAAAAAAAATAGATAAGCTCATTAAAAAAAATCTCTAATGAAGATACTATTAGTCGAGGCTTGTTGGATAATTGGATAATCCTTTCTCTTTGATTTATTTCAAAAAATGATTCTCAAAAATTCTACGAGAGCTTGTAAAGTTATGGCTTTTGAAATAATAATCTAGTAAGTATGAAAGTCCTAGGGACTTCATGTTATAACTGAGAGCTTCAGTGCAACGTATAGAGCGCGACACTTTCTAATCTTCGAGTGGAAGGTGCGGTGTTTGTGTGTGTCGTTTCCATTGTGGTTGTCAAAATATTGTTTTTTTAAAAATTCATCGAAGATAATTAATTGAACTCGGAGGAAAATGTTGGGGCATCCACCAGCGTGCGTCATTGATGTAGGGACAGGGTAGGTTCATATTATCAGGCTCATATAAATTAAATCCTATCGCGAACTAACTCCTTGGGAAAGTGAGGCTAGGATCTAATGACTCACATCCCTACTGCGATAAGTTCAATGCTTTAGAATACATCATGTAATATATGTATTTCGAAATAATTGATTATGGTGAGTATTTTGCAGGTATACAAAATTAGGATTCGCCGGAAATAGAGACCCACAATTAACAATTCCATCAGCAATAGCGATAAAAGAGACTGCCAAAGTTGGTGATAACTCTGCAAGACGAGTAACAAAGGGCGTGGAAGATCTTGATTTTTATATCGGAAATGAAGCATTTAATTCGCCTGGTTACTCCATCAAGGTAAAGATAAATTAAATTTGACAAGGAAACAATGCTACCGTATATCAAGGTTAAGAAATAAAATTATAATGAAAATATCGAATTGCTATGCAGTATCCCGTGAGACATGGATTGGTTGAAGACTGGGACTTAATGGAGCGATTCCTTCAGCAATGTATTTTCAAGTACTTGAAAGCAGAGCCTGAGGATCACCATTTTTTACTCACCGAGCCACCATTAAATACTCCGGAAAATCGAGAGTACATGGCTGAAATAATGTTCGAATCTTTCAATGTACCTGGATTGTATATTGCTGTTCAAGCAGTTCTGGCATTGGCTGCTTCGTGGACAGCAAAATCTGTTGATGACAGAATACTGACTGGGGTCGTTGTAGATAGTGGAGATGGTGTCACTCACGTTATACCAGTAGCCTCCGGATTTGTTATAGGTAGCTGCATAAAGCACATTCCAATAGCTGGCAGAGATATTACTTATTTCATTCAAAGTTTATTGAGGGAACGAGAAGTCGGTATACCTCCAGAACAATCACTTGAAACCGCAAAGGCAATAAAAGAAAAATATTGCTACATATGCCCCGATATTGCCAAGGAGTTTGCAAAGTATGATGCTGATCCAACGAAATTTAAACAATATACAGGAATAAATGGTATAACTCAGCAACCATTCAATGTTGACGTTGGTTATGAACGTTTTTTGGGCCCTGAAATATTCTTCCATCCTGAGGTACATTAATCATTATTCATTTTAGTGCCATTCAATTATTTTTTATGATGCTATGTCATTTTTTCCAGTTTGCAAATCCTGATTTCACCACTCCTCTCGGACAAATAGTACATGATGTTATTCAAAATTGTCCAATAGACGTGAGACGACCCTTGTACAAAAATATTGTGCTCTCTGGTGGATCGACCATGTTTAAGGACTTTGGTAGACGATTACAAAGGGATGTGAAAAAAATGGTTGATGCACGGTTGAAACTTAGCGAGAAATTGAGTGGAGGTCTAATTACGGTAATTTAAATCATTGACAGTGTATTTTTTACCTTGAAAAACTGGCTATTCGATTCCACACACTATAATAAAATGAATTCTCCTATTACTCGTTTCAGCCAACTGCTGTTGACGTACGTGTTATATCTCACCATAAACAACGCTGTGCTGTATGGTTTGGTGGTGCTCTGCTAGCTAGTGGACCTGAGTTCTATCAGGTGTGCCATACAAAAAAAGACTATCAAGAATACGGACCCGGTATCTGTCGCTATAATCCAGTTTTTCGCAGCCTGGTATAGTCAACCAAATCAGAAGAGTACTTTATGATAATTATGGAAATTTTAGCTAATCAACTTCATAACTTTATTAATTCTTGCATTCTTGCTTGTTGCGTTTATTCTGTATGAAATTCAAATCGTCCTACCGAAATTAATATAATCCAACAGATAAATAAAATTACTATTTGGATCAATAGTTGACAGAAAGAAAAAATGAAAATTGAAGAAAAGAAAGGGCGGGAGGGTTTAACGCACATTATTAATGAGATATTCCCATGCTCACTAATTTCAATGTGTAGATTGAAAATTCCTCAATATCATAGCGATTAAATTTCTGGAAGGATAATCTTCGTTTTTATGTGACAAATTTTCAGATACAATTGTAAATAAAAGATAATTATTCTTATTTTGTACCGTTTTCCACTCGAATCGTTTGATTTTTCTGTATTGAGCCGCATCTGTATTCAAAACCATGTGTACGTTAATAAATTTCTTCATAATTTAGTCGATCTAGTTTGCCAAGGTTTTTAGAATATAATCATTTATTTTGTATAATTATATTTATTTACATAAGATAATTCCATTTGAAGCAATTCTTTCCATCAAGAAGAAAATATTATAATAACAAGATGAAATCCTTGTCATTGAACGATTTCATAGACTTTCAAATAAGTTTAATCAAATTCCTCGGGAGGTTCATGGTTGTCGTGCAGATTTAATCGTTGAAATTCACCATTTGGAATATTCCCTTCAAGATCCATAAAAAGTGATGAAACAAATAAGGATATTAAATTGGAATTTGAAGGGGGTGGTCTCTGAATTGTTCCTGGTCTTGAATAGATGTCAATCGAGTCAGCTGGTGGTAAGGGATCATATGAAAATATGGCTCCTTCAATTTGAATTCCAGGATGTGTTATAGTGACCTCCTTAATATCTGAGAGAATAATGTGTCTCAGGATATTACGTGGTGGCTGGCCCTGATATCTTTTAGTTCGCTTGATTTCACAGAATTTAGCATACTCGTCCCCTGAATCAATTCTATCCATTACAGTATTTACTGAATTTTCTAACCAAGGCAAAATATCAGTCTCTTTCCACAGATGAAAAGTACGAATAACATAAAGATCTTGAAGTTTCTCCAGCGCTGGACTGGTTGTAGCTTTAGCTTTACTATTGAAGTAATCGTGTCCAAGAACTCTAGTGTCAGTTGAAATGCCACATTTGTCTAGTAAGTTTATGAGAACTCCAGGAAACATGAAAAGAGCATTCTGTAAAAGTTCATCAGCAGTTTCTCGATTGTTCATGTGAAAATGTGCTAACGCCAAACTATAGGCAATATTAGGTAACTGAGTAAGATTCCGTTGATTGTCCCAAAATTCACAGAATTGAATAAACCATGCATACTCTCTTGCTCGCATTGCATACAAATCGATGGCAAGAACTATTGCCATAGGATCACCAATTGGATCTAATGATAGTAAAACTTTGCAAAGCTCCAGAGTAGTTCTATAGCAGGCTCTACCACCAATGAACATAAGGTGCTTGAATAAAGTTATGAATAAAGCTCTGTTTGTCTGAATTTTGTAGTTCAATCTGCAGTTGCCTGTTGCGATATTGAAGAGAGGATGGAAGGCACATTCCAAGCAATGGAGTGCTCTTTCAACAAATTCCGCTGACATTTGAAGGTCTTCGTTCAATTTGTAAAGATCTGCAAACTGCAGAATAGCATCCACATGATAAGGATTCGCGTTAAGTATGTTAACAATATTTTCAGGATTTTGGCTTTCAACTGCAGCTAAAAATTTTGCCTGCACCTGTCTATATGCGGGACTGTGAACGAATACAAAGTACTGAATTCCATCATCGGCATTGTTTTTTTGGTCGAGAGACATTGATAATCCTGCTTTATTTACTGGGAACCAGTCCGGTATAGTTGTCAACCAAGTTTTCCTCAAGTGGCTCGTTCTACCACGCCCACGGGATTTGTTTTGATCACCTGGAAGTATTTTACTACCGCATATCCTCTTGAGTTCATTCTGAGGATTTAAATATTTGTGCTCAACAGTCATAATATTTTCTCTACTTCTATCGGCTGGTCTATCATCGACGGTTCCACTAGAACTCGCCACTGCCACTGGCTCTCCAAGAATTTTGTTAACCTCTCTAACACTCCTTTCAATCTCATCTATTTCATCCTCTTGAGAATCATCCTTTGTACTGTCCTCATACTTTAATCTGTCTTTCTTCTTCTTCTTCCTCTTTTTCTTTGATTTCGCAGGATTAACGCTCTCATGATTTTCATCAAGTGCCACGTTATCCTCATCATCTCCCTCGTCCTTTACTTCACTTTCAGAATCTCCATTTAGCTAAAACGAAGAAAAAACAGAATACAGTAAAATTGTTTGTTTTTTTGCTATAAAAGTTTTCGGTACTCTTAAAATTTAAGGTATTACCAGATTGAACATATTGAATTTCTTAGGATTTTTATCATTTATTATTGGAAGATCATTGTCACTTGTATCTTCGTGACTTTCTTTTGAAAACACATTATCACCGTACACTTTTCTTAAATAACGAGTCGACATTTCCGATGATATTTCCTTTCCCTTATTCTCAACAGTCAGATCACAGTTAGCTTGAGTTTTTAATGAAAATGGAAAAACTACAGAAATAAAACGATAATAATTGTCTCAATTGCAAGATTGATTCTTTCCTGTACACTCGTGTTAAAATTTTCCTTCCATAGGCCACAGACAATATAGAGCTACATGAGAGTGATGTACGGAGGGGAAAAAGCACTCAATGTAGCGCTGTCTTCGGCCGGTAACCTTGAAACCGATAATTTTTTCGACAATCTCCAACTTTTAGCAGCGCATCATCATTGATTTACAACAAACTCATTATTATTGACTTACAGCAGCTGTTTGGTGCTCTGTTTTTTGTTTTAATTTCCATTATATACTGTAGAAAAATAACTAATTAATTGAATCCGTGTTTCTCATTCGATTATTCTTTATAAAGAGTACGAGGAAGAATATTTTTGTGGAAATATGTCGCGTCATAGGGATGTACGATGTATGAATTACTCCGATGGTGAGTAATGTTCCAATATTTTTCATAGGTTAAATAGACTACTCCATATATTTATATACATGTAGAATTATGATTGTCATTGAAAAGAATTGTTCACTTTTTGTTGCTCTCTCGCTGTACAGAATATGATGGCTACGATGATGTTTATGGGCATTCGGTAGAGGATGATTACTGCGTATCACCCAGTGGTGAGTTTCTGCAAACAACTGAATTATACAGGCAATCACAAATCTTTGATGAATTTATTAATTTGTTCACAGCTGAGCAATTCATGTTTGACCGCAATAAACAACAAAATATAGCCTCCTTTTTTACTGAGCCTGATATTAAGGAAGACAATGAGGAGGATGAAGAAGCTTCTGCAACTTCAACGAAACCACAGCTTTCTGAATTAGACACTGCCAAATTAGCGTCATGCATTGAAATTATCAGAAATGTCATCGGAGATGGTATATCCGAATCCTCACTTATTGAAAGAATTATTGATGCTGAATTCGATGCTGAAATAGCACTTGATAATATATTGAAAGGGGTTCCACAGAAAAACCAAACGTGTGAGTATTTGATAATTGACTATAATTTCATCCTTATTCATTTATTTGAATTTAGAATGAAGTTTAAATTTTTTTTTTGCAGTATCAACCGGGAAAGAACCTTCAGAATCACACCCAGGTAACAATTTTATTTTAATGATTATTACTTTATGTAACTATCAATTTTTTATGTAATAATTTTTTTCTTTTTCTGTTTCATGTTTATTTGTTCGTCGGTAAGGTAAGGTTCCTCAAATAGATCGTCTTTTCAATTTACGAAGTCATTTGCCTCCATAACCACATCCCCTTCAATGCCAAATAATTTGAAATTATCATTGAATAGCAGTAAAAGCGGAGGCGCTCATTCACCATTATTTAGATCATTCAAAAATAACAATGCTAAACCTCAAACTGCTAATTTCACATCACTCTCTGGATTAATGGATGATCATTCAAAGAAGAGTGATAGTGGTATTAAAGATGACAGGACTTTCTGTACCTTATCTGATTTAACAACAAATCATTTGAAGAAATCAGATCTGAGTATGGAGAGAAAAGCAAATTTTGTTATTCCAAAACTGTCATTCACATCACAAACTTCCAGAAATTCTATTTCACCCCTGAAACTAAAACTTGATATTGATCCGGAAGATAAAAAAATTAAAGTTAATGAGCCTCTTGAATTACTAGGAAAAAGTTTAGTTAATATGCAAATTTCAAATGAAGAAAATAATAAAAAAAATAATGAGGATGTAGAATCAAAAAGATCGGAGGGATGGTTGATCGATTTGACAGCAGCCCTGAGACAAACAAAGACTCTATCAGTTGCTGAAACGAAAAATTCTGACAAATCAAAAAAATACGAGTTAAAAGATATTTATATGATGACTGCCGAACCCTTACCTTCCTCTATGATTGTCGAAAGCTTAGATTCATTGAAGCAATGTGACATTGATTTAAGCAGGCTACGTTTGATAAAATTGCCCCATGCAAATGACTCCGTATCTTTATTCGGTAAAATGCTATGCAAGCGTTGGCGGCCGCGGAAGCCATACCTTAAGTCTCCAGAATCTGAATTTTATGGCAAGATTCAAGCTTTTGATTTTACATCTCCATCTCCGGATAATATAATTCTTGCTAACTTGCGAAGAATATGATAGGGACAATGAATTTTATCTTCATCAATTCAATTATTTGAATTAATGAATACAATCATTTCAATTAAATCATTGTATGACGAATGAGTATTATTACTACTGATCGTTAAAATTGTATCATTTTAGTCTTTTTAATTTTTAAATATATATAATTTGAAAAATTTCTGCAAAGGAATTGATTGATAATTTTTTATTGCTCTCAATAGCATTAATAGTAATAATAAAGTAATGAATTAGGGGGAAAAATGATAAAGCCAGGAGTTCAAGTAACAAAACCCTCAACGATAAAAGTGGTGCCAGCTGCAACTGGAACAGTAGTCAAAGGTTTTGATCTCAGTGGTGCAGACAACAGTGAATCCATGACACCCCGTATAGCAAGTCCAAGATCCCAAAGTCCAGGATTACAATTTAACTCGCCTTGTCCAAAACGTAAAGATGAAAATAATCGGAAACTTGGAGTATCGAATCCAACAACGCCAAGGTGTCAGTCACCCATGTCCGGACGTGCTACTCCAGAGACAGAGCTCCGTGGCAGCAAGACTCAGGAAGAGAAGAGAGATGCAGTAAAAATATATAAGAATAATCGTGGAGATTCAAAGGAGCAGTTACATTTAGTTGTTGTTGGACATGTTGATGCTGGAAAAAGTACACTTTTAGGACGATTGCTCTGTGATTTAGGACAGGTTTCGTCTAGATTAATCCATAAATATCAACAGGAAAGTAAAAAAATTGGAAAGCAGAGTTTTGCTTATGCCTGGGTACTCGATGAAACTGGAGAAGAGAGAGAACGCGGTATTACAATGGATATTGGTTACTCAAAGTTTGAGACTGAAACCAAGTCAATAACATTACTTGATGCGCCTGGTCACAAAGATTTTATCCCAAACATGATAACAGGGGCTACACAAGCTGATGTAGCTTTGTTAGTTGTAGATGCTACGAGGGGAGAATTTGAGACTGGCTTCGACAGTGGAGGACAAACGAGAGAGCATGCTCTACTCTTGCGTTCCTTAGGTAATTTATAGCTTTTGTCTTGTTTCATTCTTCTTTCTGTGTAATATTAATTATTATTTACAAAGTTTATGTCTTTTTGGTGTTTCAGGTATTTCACAATTGGCAGTAGTGGTTAACAAATTGGATACTGTCGACTGGTCCAAAGATCGATTCAATGAAATTGTCAATAAAATGAATATGTTTTTGAAACAAGCCGGCTACAGAGATAATGTAACTTATGTGCCCTGCAGTGGACTCTCTGGTGAAAATATAGTAATGTCACCAAAAGCAGAAGGACTATCCAGCTGGTAAGTATGAAAAAAGTTAAACAATTGAAAGAGAAGTGAGTAATTTTTCAATGAATTTATTCAGGTACACGGGCCCAACGCTGCTCTCAGTAATTGATAATTTCAAATGCCCTGAGCGCCCAGTAGAAAAACCCTTCCGTTTTTCAGTAAACGATATTTTCAAAGGTACTGGTTCTGGCTTTTGTGTTTCGGGGCATGTTGAAACTGGAATGGTGGCTGTAAGTGACAAAGTCTTAGTTATGCCTGCCAACGAAATTGCTGTTGTCAAAGGTGCATATGTTTTAACTTCTTCATTATTATTTCCTAGTTTTCAAATATATTTTAATACGTGGCATAATTCAGTCGGAAATCTGTTATTATTAAAATTCTCTTCGTTATCCTAGGAATGCAAGCTGACGAATCTCCTACAACCAGTGCATTTGCTGGGGATCAGGTATCTCTAACATTGTTTGGGATAGATCAACAAAATGTAGCGATAGGGGATGTAATTTCTGCTTTAGGAAAACCAGTACCAGTTACTACGTGTTTTCAAGCTCATATTGTTGTTTTCACGATAACTATGCCCATAACTAAGGGTCTTCCAGTAGTTTTACACCTTCAATCACTCGTTCAGCCGGCTATTATTACAAAATTGATTGCCCAACTTCACAAAAACAACGGGGAAGTCACAAAGAAGAAACCCCGATGTTTAGCGAAAAATTCGAGTGCAATTATTGAAATCACAACGAATAAACCGATATGTTTGGAACTGTACAGAGATGTTAAACAGCTTGGCAGAATCATGCTCAGAGTGTCGGGAACGACAATTGCTGCTGGGCTCATTACCAAAATCAAGTGAATTCTTAGTTAGCTATCAATAAATATTATATGTTTCTCTTTTTCTGATAGGTTTCTGAGTCCAGAAATGTGTCGCTATAACTGAAAAATGTTTTTTGCGAGTTTATTGTTTCTGCTGGAAATTTTTATTTTATGTATCCAAATTTTGGAATAATTTTTCCATAATACAAATCCATCAAGAAAAAAGAATGATACCATTTATTTTATTTAGTATGAACAAAAAGACAGATAATTTGGAATAGCTCTTGTACACTATGTTCCATTGTAAAAGTCCTAAATTGAAGAATAAAATATTTATAATGAAATTACTTGAACAATCGTTTCTGGAATGTTGACAATTAATGGCAGATTGAGTCTATAAATAGGTGGCGGTCCGGATTTTGAAAACGCTCGAATCATATTCGTCTTATTATCTGGCGCAACTACTGCATCCCCCAGGCATATTCATAGAACCTTTTGTATTGATGCCTCCGAATTTCTTGCTTGGTGGAGGGGGTGGTCTGGAAATAATTTATTACAATTAGAATCAGAATTTTTTTTACACGTATCACGTATTATTCTATGATCGTTATCTGATGGAATAAAATTCTTACCCTGAGCCTCCAGATCCAGGTCTGTAATTTCTTGTGTACCCAGTACCATGTTTGGTTGTATTGGGACTGATCAGCGTGTTAAAACTTGATTAAACAATTCGACATCTATTAGTAAAGAGTAAAATTTGGAATAAAAACATAACTCACAAATTACTTACAACATTGCAATTCCATAGAATATTCCCGAAAAAAATCCGAAGATGCGGCTTATACTCCAAGGCTTTATGTCAAGCACAGTTCCGTCTACATGAAAATTGAAAAAACAAAACACTCCTTAATCAGCTGATTGTCAAACTCGAAATTATGATAACTATAATAAAATAACAAATAAATGGAAAGCTATTATACCTCCTGACACGTATGTCATCGTTGTAAAATATTTTTTCTTCAAATGATTATAGATTCTTATTACGAAATTTGTTTCTATCCTGTTGTGACACGTAATAGGTTGGCAAAATAATAGCAGAGAATATTTATTGTCAGTGCTGCCACCCTACTTCACAAAGTATAAAATAATAATAATTGTGAACGGTCATATTGGCAGCACTGCTTTTCAACTGAAAGCATTCCAACAGTTTTTTTGGAATACACTTCGTCGTGAGCGCTTCAAGATATCGGTGGAAAAGAGTTGTCTTTCCGTCATTCTACCGAAAAAAAATTTCGATAATAACTTAAAAAACAGTTATTTTTCAAGTTACATTCATGCCATCGTATTTTTAACTATCTACCATTCCTGCTCCACTTTACCATTCCGACAAGTCTTCTCTTTAAGATAAAACACTTCATCGATTTTGTCGCACAATAATTGGGTATGGAAGTTTTTTTCATAACATTCATTTTCTCGGCAGAAGGTCTACAGAAAAAACGAATCAATAGCTGGTGAAGACGAAAGTGTTATTGTTTTCAGATCCACTTGATTGACAAGTATTTACACATTCTGGTGGGATTTTTAATGTCAGCATGCCGGCGTGTTTACCATTGGTTAAACTCAAGGACCGGAAAAGAATTAAGCATCTTTTTGGGAAAGACATTCACAGGTAAAAGTTTTCATATTTCCATAGATTTCAAGATGATTTATCCATATGACGCTTGATAATTTGCAATTAATTGTTTCAGTTATTTGTCGAGAATAAACGCCTTGAAGAAAAACACATCTAATTCTTTTTTGGTTCCAAGTTCAAATATTCTCAATCAGTGTAAGTTACGTATGATCTATAACAAAAGAGAAAGCAGTTTTAAACACTACGGGCTGAGCAGTCCTCTCTTCAGAAAATACACGAAGATGTGTATCAACAAGCGTCGAAGACGTCAGCACCAACGTGAAAGACAGAAAATCAAAGCTAATAAGTCCAGAGGAATTTCGTGTGGATTATCCCGTAAGTATTCCAGTTTTATTCATCTGAAATTAGTTTTATCCGAAAACATCTCAAGAACGAGTGGTTTTAGAGAAAATCTTTAGAGTACTTTTTTTGTAAAGGATTTAATGATCTTTAAAAAGAGGTCTCTTGATGAATCTTCTCAAACCCATTGATTCTCGAGTGATTCACAATAATATTGAAAGATAACAATGTTCCAGAAAACTTCCGGCAACTATTGATCTCGGAAGACAAAGAAGCCGCAGATCCCTACGCCGACGTCATTCCTAAGGACATTTTCGAGCCAACCGGAAAATCCACCGTCGAAATAACTCATCGTAGAGGAGTTAAATTTGGATTATCGAAAAAATCTCCACACTTTCCAAGTGATCATCCACTAGAAATGCTCAATCCCACGTGCCTCTTCGGAAAGATAATGTGCAATTGTCCATCAGCAGAGCCATGCCTCCCCCACCTCAAGCCGCTCCTCACTGAATTCATTGAGAACCACAAGAAATTCAAATATTTCCACATAATTCAAAACTTCATGGTAAACTCCAATGGACGATACGCCTCTCAATTATCAGATGATCAACTGGATCGTCTTTTCACCATGATTGTCTTAAAAATTCCACCAGTAGGATTATTCGGCCATCGTGGTAATGTTAAGCGCCTGAGATCCGAAGTTCTCACTCACATAAAAAATCCAAAGCGTCAATTTTTTCTTCCACAATTGATAACGAATAAATTGAACTTAAAAACCATAAGTTGGCTGCAGACAATTAGTGACGATGAATCCAAGAGATTGATCATTAACAACTTGATCAGTTGGTTTATAAAAAGTTACATAATGACAGTGGTCAGAACATTCCTCGCGTCTAACCGCACACTGCATAATTCGCAGCGCATTTTCTTTCCAATAACTGAATCGCGAAAGCAAACGGACAATTTCATAAACAATCTCCTCAATGAAAATGCTCTCGAGAATACAGTGTACAGAACATCCAATGAAATACCGGTAGCGATAATGAATCTATACCTCAAATTTGATGGACTACGTCCAATGTACCAAGCATTCCCAACAGCGGATCAGCAGCAAATCCTGAAAACATTGTCGATATTGCTCAAGCAATTGAATACAAACGAATATCGTAGCAACAATGTGCATGATCTCTACCGTGCCTGGAAGACGTACAGCTCAAAAATAAAGGAGTCCAAAAAAATTTATTACGTAACGTGTAAAGTTATCGACGCTTTTGGATCAATCTGTCATGAAAAATTGTCAAGTATTCTGGATGAATGCTTTGATAAACTACCCAACAATATTCCCTATCAGACATTTGAGTGCTTGACAACGAACAAGACAGACTACACTATGGTTAAGAACTTCGTTCACGCGAGCCTCCCTTTCACAATCCCTCCGGGCTCACTGTTCTGTGCGAAAGTGAACGCCGCTGGATATGTTCCTAAACAACTTCTCAGAGAAAAACTGCAGGAATTCATCAACGATCAGTTGGTAATCATCAATGAAAAATGCTACAGAATACGGCAGGGCATCGGTGAAGGTTTGAGTTTATCATCACTCTTATCTGGGATTTATTACGGAAAAATGGTGGAGAAAAAGTTCGGTGAGTTTCGGAAACTTGGAACTTTGGTGCGTAACTTCGATGATTATCTTTACTTAACTCAGCACAAAATAGCTGCCGAACTTTTTCTTTTCATTGCTAATAATGGAATTATGGATTACAATTGTCAATTTAATAGCTCAAAGATCCATACGAATTTGCCGCCAAATTGTGAGGAAAAGTTTGAGTTTCTTGGGTATGAATTTAGTACTTTTAGTGGTGAAGTACTGCCGACTTTTCCGGAGTTACCGTCACAGTACAATATGCATATTGATGTGGTTAGCGCAGATGAAGAGCAGCTGCATTTCAGGAGAAGGATGGGAGCATTCGGTGGATTGAAGTTAATGAAAATCATTCTTGATTCTCGGATAAATTCTAAGATGGCAATTGTTAAAGCATTCAGCATCATCACTGATTACGCAGCGCAGAGATGTTTGATTTTCTGCCTTCATTTACTTGATCCAGAAACTTTGGAAGTTGAATTTGTCTATAGTGTTATTCATGGAATGATTGATAAGTTGATGAAAGTTTATTATGGTAAAGTATCGAAGAGCAAGCAAGAGAATATGGCAATCAGATTGTCAGTGTGGCAGGTTTTTGTTGACGTACTGAGTAAGAATACGATACTTGCGCAGATGCTTGTTCCCGTTTTGCAAGGGAAAATTCATATTCTGGAGCGGAATTTCGAAAAATTGAGGGAAACTGTTTGAATTGAGATAGAATTGTTGGTGGGATGAAAAGGAATGGTGTGAATTTTTTGAACAGGTTTGTAGGCAATATGCACTTCGATCTACATACATTAATGGAAATAAATTCAATGAATACATATTTACAAAATTCATTAAAATATAATTTTTTTAGTTTCATTATCATCTATTTTCCTTTGGAAATTCCTCTTTTCTTTCTACCCCCTTTGTAGGCTCATCAGTTTTATGTTTTTTCATTTGTTGATAGCTGAGGCTGGCTTTGTCAAATTCTAACATCATAATTCCAAGATCTCCGCTATATCTATTTTTGGCAATTTGTAAGTATTTTTTTCCACGCACACTTGTAAGTCTCTTATCTTGAATTATGAGAATGTTGTCGGCCTCTTGGCTAGCCTTGGCACCACCAAAAATTGAAGCGGTGGTTAAATCTTCCTCAATGCGCTCCTTTCTCGGATGAATTACCAAGGTGACATGGCAATTATTTTTCGTCGCGAAGGCTCTGAAGGCAGAAATTATGACATCTTGTCTCCAATATCTATCTGAAGTTTTTGCTTGTTCAGAGAGCCCCATCATAAACTGAACATTATCAATTATAACGTGTGCGATGTCGTGTACGTATGTTGCATGCTCAACCGCATCCATCACTACTGATAAAGTTTGTTGGCCGTGGAATGTCATAAAGTATATTGGCAATTTCTCAAATAAATCAGCAAATTTATCAAATTCTTGAAGATTCTCATCGAGTGGTATGCCAGCCATTTGTTGGAGCATTGTCCTCGCTAGCCTTGTGTTTCTAATTTCAAAACTACCCCAAAGAGTGTTCACTCCCTGCATTGCCAAATCTAATGAATATTCACTGATAAACGTAGTCTTTCCAGAGCCTGAAGATTTTAGAGTCAGATATAATTTGTGTATACGAATGAAGAGCAAGAGATATATTTTTTATTCTATGTTTACCTGTTGGACCAGTTAATACTGTGAATTCGCCTCGTCGGTGTCCCTTCAAAATTTTGTTTAATGATGGATACCTAGTCCACTTGATTCCTTGAACTTTATCGATATTTTGGAGATCACTCAGAATGTCTTCCCTCAAAGCATTGAAAGACGTAATGCTTTTATGCCAAATTGGTTGGGCTTCATTGATGATATTTTTTAAATTATATCCTTTAAGTGCTGCTATTCTAGGTCTAGGTTGTTGATTAGTTGGTCGGACGAAGAAGCATCTCTTATCATTTAATTTCTTGGCAAAATGTCTTGCAGAATCCCAACTAGTTGAATCATTCCCAAACCAGAGAATTAATTTTTTAAAGGATTCAAGATTCGGTAGAATCTGGAGAGGTAAATTCTGAAGCCCATAGGGCAAACAAATTACGGTATTGGCCGCTTTCTCTGATATTAATGCTAATAAATCTTCAATTGTCGGTACTAAAACAGCTGTACCATCGGTTTTAGTTCTCTTTTCTTTGTAAATTATTAGACCATTGGCATTAATACTTGGAATTGTTGTTTCATTGGAAGATGGACTATATGATAGACACTTGTAACCGGCGACTTTATTTCCCAGTGCCATTAATGGAAAGTACAAGGATGATGATACACTGTTGTAGTAACAATTCAGTTGGGATATTTGTTCTTGTGTCACTTCCGGAAGAGCCCATTTCTTCAATAAATCTATATAAATCTGTTGAGGTAATTCAGACATATTTTGGCACGTTGAAATGAGATTTTTCCATTTTTCCATGAATTCTTCTTCAGTACTAAGAGTTTGTTTCAATGATGATATATCCTTGACTTTTCCCGTTTTCTTTGGTTCAAGCAGACATTCTAGAACATTCCACGAGCCAGTGTTCCTACATTTTTGGCATATGAAAAAACCTGTGCGATTAATTTAAAAAAATAGATAATTTGAATTATTCCAAATAATTAACTTTTCAACGTATTTCCCGCATACCTGTTATTTTATTGATAAATATTTTGGAATCATTTTGTTTAGCATTATCACAAATTGGACAATTCACAGTAATGCAGGCATATCCTTCTTGAAAATTAACACTATTCTGACGCAAAACTCTCTTTATATTACCGGGAGATGAAGCTGATAGTCCTGATGAATTCATAGCGTTATGAAAATTTCGGAGTTTCACCTGGTGATTCAGCTTCAACTTTTTCGAATGATTACGGCAATATCGAAGCATTATTTTCAGAAACATAATATTGAATTTGAATGTACTGAGAAAAAATTATTATACACATTTATTTATGATTGTGATAATATTTCGTATTCGAATTGAGAGATACTGTTGTACGCTGTTGTAAACAATAACCAAGAACCCACGTGCACCGGTTAAATATTAGTAGCAGCGGATTGAAACATAGATAATTTAGTCCTCTGTATTATCGACTGGTCTGAATTCGAGCGGGAGCTTTCAATTCCTTCTCACTTTCATCCCAATTTATCAAGTATGTATAATTAGTACTATCGTAATAACAGTAAATGAGTAGTGGATTATGGTTGTCATATTGAATGAAGTATTGAAATTTTCGAATGAGACATTTGAATTTGGCTGAAAAAACTTGGATGGAGCGTACATTAGCTATTACGGGCTCCAGTCGTTTTAGTTTTGCATGATAATAATGAATAATACGATAGAATATAATACCTCTGCAACAATATTAGCGGAAAAAAAAATTCAAGAACGGAAAGATCAAACTCCTGCCCAACCTATTTATTTTAAGAATTTCATTAAATTATAAGGAAAAGGCACATTCGAAAGGACAAACTGAGAAATAAAAAAATTATCATTCTGGAAAAAAAACAAAATGTATTTCTATATACGCTTCATCTATCATTCGAATTATCATTATTCGTTGGTTTTGTTCTGAATCTTTCTCAAATTGAAAACTCACACTGGACAAGATAATGGTACTATAAGAAGATTCTTTTTTCATTTTATCAGCACCATTAGCATTTTCTTTCAATAGCGAATTGTCGTTAACTATCAATGATGAAAAAGTAGAGTTAAGCCAGCCGTCAATTAATTCTTAATGTCCATTAATAGGACATATGTATGGATCTTCTGTTATCTTTCACGTCTATGTTGGCAGATGTGCAACTGCATCCCAGACTGTTGGTCGCCGTGCATACATATGTACCGCTATCATCTGAGAATGTTTTTCAATAATTATCTTTAATAATATCTCCAACAAGTGCGAAGGTCATAAAAAAAATATATATTAAATATGAACCTACCAGGATATGCTGCAGCTATGACTAATCGACAAACACCGTTTCTATAGCTTACTTCATAGCTGTACGAATTTTCAATAGCTCGTCCATTTTTGGACCAGCAAATGATAGGTTGCGGCTCCGCTTGGACAATACATTCAAACCTTGCAGTTTGGCCATTCACTACGGCAATATCTTTAAGAGGCTGCAAGTAAACTTATATAGAAACAACAGGCGAGAGGAAAAAATTATTCATAAACGAAAAAAGCAACTGACCGTAGTAAAGAAAGGTGGTTTCTTTGGCAATATATCTAAGTATGGTTGAATAATATCTTTCGAAGCTGTATTGTTGATATAACGTGAGGAATCTGCAATCAGCAAACATCTTTCATGTTAATTCTTGAATTATCAAAAGTGAAGAAAAAATGAATCATCATCAAGAGGATTCCGTTTAAAAGCAATAATGAAAAATGAACAATAGCAGTCTGTAGTCCGTCGAAGATAATGTATCGTGAAACATCCAGAATTTTTTATTCCCCCAGCAGACACCTGAATTTGGCTATTTCAGAGAATACGCAATTAATCATATTAAGAACCGAATGGGATACCGTTGAATCCACTGGTACATTGTTATTAGAAATTGACTGATATATTGTTTACATATGTTATAGATAAGTGTATTGAATCATTTGATGGATTTCTCATTTCGTGTATAGCGTTGATAACACATTTGTCAAATACCTGGCTCAGAATCGATGTGGCTTGCCAGTTGATTACCGATACTGCTGTGTCTCGGTGAAATCGGGGAAAAGCAAGGTATACTCGAGCTTAATGACATTGAAGATGGAGTATTATTTGTGTTCCATCTATTAAATGAAGTTGGACTCTCAGGACATATTAGACTTGATGAAGTTGTAAATCCAGATTTATTTCTATGTTCAATCAAATCTTCAGCCTCCGAAAATTCACTTTCTGAATTAGGCTCCCATTTAACTGTTTTCAATTGCGATATTTCTTTCGTTATACGTGTATTGGTTGGAAATTCTTCCCTTTTATCTTTCAGTAATTTATTTCTACTATCATTTGTAAATTCATGAAGAATAGGAATTTCTAAGCCAGCGCATCCGACTTTCTTTTTTCCATTACTCTCATTATTACCGAGACTTTTTTTCTCTTCCTTCGGTATGACTATTCCAAATTCGTATCCAAAATCGTATTTGAAGTAGATTAGTCCAGTTTCCGGATCAATATGTTTCGTTCCTAAATAGATCTCATCAGAATATATTAATCGGAATTATTATAACTAAAAAATAGCGTGAGAATGGGGTGAAATGAAAAATATAGAGGGAAGGCAAGTTGCGAGATGAAATTCTTCGAATCTTATAGTTAGGAATGTAATTAATTTTTCATGAAAAGTATTCAGGAAAATACAATTGTTCGTATAGTCCATCTAACCAAAGAAATTCATCTCAATTCTGCATTCCCCTTTTTTAGTGAGATGATTAAAAAAAATTACCGTAGCGAGATATTTGTTTTTCAGTTCTATAAGCTCCTGAAGCGTCGTTTAGCGAATCTTGATGATGCTTATTTACAGCAGAGTGTTTCAAGATTGATTTATGTTGTTTAAAATCAGAATGCACGTTGTTCGGGAATTTTTCCATCTGCGTGTCGAAGGCGTTCGTTGCAGCTATGTCGTGTCTCGGTGTAACTTGCATTGGAATAATTAACGGTTTTTTTGAATTACGAAATTCATTGTACAACGAATAACAAATATGTAATACCACGAAAATCAGAAACTTGAACAGAAAGAAAAACGTGAAAAGTTATGAAATAAACAATGAATTAGGGGTGTGCGAATATTCAAAACTTTGAATAATTCATGGTGAATTGAATACGAATAATTCAATTCAATACTGAATTGAATATTCAGTACTAATG
>JABSMS010042277.1:0-24030 GCA_018902275.1 Aleiodes sp. PSUC_FEM 10030003
ATATATAAATGGTGAAGAGAATGGTGGACTTGTCTCTATGTGAGGAATTATTATAAAATACAAATCGTTAATATTACTGAAAAGACAAAAAATAATAATAGAGTAGATAAAAAGAATGGAGAAATAAAAAATCATGAGTACGAGAGCGTTGGACGAATGCATTTTATCGCGGTACAATGGAGAGGAAGGAAAAAAAAGCAAAGGCACGGCGGTGGTATATATAAGTATGTACAAGAGTTCTCAGTGGGATCCCCGCAGAGTTCCCACCGCAGACATCACGGCTTCATCGACATCGTCGTTGAGGGTTACAAAATAAATTTCGTCCTGCTATGTGATAAACTACTTTCAATCGAAAAATTGTCCAGAACAGATCGATCGATTTAGATTGGACAGGATGATTATTCTAATGATACCCAATGCCGATCTTATTAATCGTAATTTCGTGTCATTTTGTCAAGTGATTGATGATTATTACTATTTTAAAGTATTAAGATCAAGGTAGACTAGTTGAGTTGAGAGAAGGAAATAGATGTTAGCAAAATGTTTCTTGGATTTGAATCAAATCGTTAAAACTAAATTCGCCCTCAGTAATTTCTTCTGTTATATGTATGTATATTACATTTAAAACTTATTTGCGCAATTCTTATTTCATTCATATAGTTAAATTTCAATGTTCCATAATGATATGGTACACTGTAAAAAATCAATTGAGATGAATGTAATTAGCCTGTAATTTCATTCCGTTTGCGTTAAAGATATCGCTGATAATTTCCAACGAGAAAACCTACAGAAGTATGTCCCCCAATTATCTAATAGGCAAGAGCTATGAAATTTTATTGTAAGAATTGCAATATTCAAACACATGTTTCATCTAAATTTTCAAGATTCTCGTGAATTTATCCAAGCAAACAATACTCCCAATCTAAACTTCAGGCCGAAGAAAAAGATCAACTCAAATAAAATCTTTTTCAGTGAGTACCAGTAGACAGTTTAAAGTAGTAGACAAGAGCCATAAAATTTTATCGGTAGAGCGAGCCGCGTGCGCGCCAGATGACAGGCCGCACGCGGACACGGTTTGTTAATGCGGGGGAGTTTTGAGAGTAAAAAAGAATTCCCAATGAGAAGCACAACACACAACATGAATGGTATTGTCCCTCAAAAGATTTCCAGAGGAGTAGACCTCCTGTAGAAAATCCGTGTAGAAGCAGAATGTGTCATGAGGGGAAACGTCACTTCTATAAATTTTTTGACGATCAACAATATTTATTAATAAACCCATATGCATAGTCTTGAGACGTGAATTTCATGTCGCAGTATAAAATTCAAGATGAAATTCAATGGTGGACCAGTGCTACGATGGTTGGGCTCCGCCAGATTTAATTAATGACCCGCCGAGTTTGATCTGCCGCTACAAAGATCTTGGTATACAACACGCACAAACACACATGGGTATTTCAACCGAGTTACATGTACGTTATTTCCGTCCTGGGGGGGAATCATGTGCCTTTTCTACCCCATGATCTTTCATCTTTCAAAATTTTATAGTATTTATGTGTGTTTGTATATTAAAATTCTGTGTACGAGTGTCTACAGCAGGGCCTCACGCAAAAAACAAATGGCTGATGTGTGGTACTGGGGTCTCGGTGCATTTGGTTTTTACTCAGTTTTTGACTCAAAATCGAGAGGGGCAAAATAATGTGAGTAATCCATGTATCCCGAGACACATTGCATGCGCCAATCCGCGGAGAGAGTGTCAGTGTGGCTCATGTATACATTGCCGTTCAAGTGTGTATGACCCCGACGCGTCGAGTTATTTCGAACTTGACCCACATTCTTATGAGAACATCCTGAAAACTTGTACTTCAATGTTTGATACTTTGATTTATGATTTTTTTTGCAATACGCTAAGAAGCGGGAGGCAGCCTAGTATTTTGGAATTTATTTTCAAGTAAATCTTGTAAATCATCATCATCAAAGAATCTTCAAAGTGTTATATCGAAATCTTAAGATCTAAAGTTAACTGATGTCATAACTCGTTTGATGTAATTCTTATCTCAAATTTTTTTTTCTTGAAAACTGACAATGTTTCATTGGGTGTAGGATTCGATGCTTCCGGCTCTGGTTGAAAATTCTCATATTACACATCACGAGAGCAGGAAGGAGCGAGGAAACAAAACCAAGACCGATCGATAATTAAGGGGCCGTTAGCGATCCTCGAAGACTGTCTCAGAATACACGAGTCTTGAAATAAGAATGAGAACTAAGAAAATGAGAGCAATACTGAAGAGATTCGTATGTATATAAGTGAAGGGGGGGTGTAAGAAGAGGCCGCATAATATTAATAGCGCGGGTGGAGGCATTCGTGGAAGATATTGTTAGAAACGTTTGGGGCGGCTCTGTCTTGGGTGTGCGTTTGCCTCCTCTCTTTCCATGCACAAACCATGGATGTTAGAGAGAGAGATATGTGGTGAAGAGGGGAAGTAAAGGAAGAAGATTCTCCTTTGCTAATGGGGTTTTAATGACGGCCAGCTGTCTGTCCGTCACGAGACTTTTTGAAAGTTGAAACTCTTGGTATTTCTGTATCACTAATCTTGATCCGACGATATTTCACTAATCCTTTTGCAATTCTATTATTGAAAGGGTCAAGCTGAATTTGTCATTCGGGTAGAAACAATTGAATTTCATTTTTAAACAAGATACTTGGATAGAGAAAATACAAAACATGAGATTCATTCTTTCCTAATCTTGGAATGCACTCCCTGGCACCAAACAAAAGGGGATCCTTTTTTATCCTGAGTCGAGGCATTAACGATTTTCTTTATTCCTCTCTATTCCTTTTTTTTCTTCTTTAATGACAGAATTCACTTTTTGCCGTTCATGATAGGATACACCCGCTTCGATTAGAAGCTGAGCAATATTTCTACTATGAATCACCGTGTAGCAACGATTACGTGATCTATCGTTCGGTCTTTTCTCGGACGGAACATTTCATCGTGGATCCGTCAGATGTTGACACGGGACAGTTGGTGCGACGTGACATATTCCTCCGGTACCACAATGAAATCGTCAAATTAAAATAGTCATTGGTTGTACGGTTGATGAAGAAGGGAGAGGAGAAAAGGAAGAGGGAATCTTTGAGGTGTGAGCTGCCAGAATTTACGCATATAACGCCTACACATGATGTATCAAAAACCGATGGTATATTCGGTGACGTACCGGATGGCAGCAGCTGAGAAAACAGTCGATATAAACGATGTAAAATGTCAATGATAATTTTTGAAATTTGTGTTCAACAGAAATCTCCTTGATTTCATGGTTATGTTTTACAAGCTAAATCAAACGAAACTCTTTATAATATAACAAATGAAAATCCCCTTGAAGGATTGTCTTCGAGGGTCTTTTGGGCTCAATCTCTCTCTGTGTATCTTAAATTTTTGTTTTTCTGTTGATGTATCCAAGGAACTGTGCACTGCAAGCAATAATCCGTGCTACAAAATCGATTCTGAGGATCTTAGAGGAAGGAAAATTTTTTTCCCCACCCTTATTCGTATACCTAAGGTCATCCAAACCATCTGCCGACCACATGATCGGACATCCTTGTCTTCTACCTAATTTTCTATCCTTCTTTATTGCTCAAAGATTTTTAGCACTGATTTGTAATGGAAAAATCTGGCATTTTCCTTCCCCCAACTGTGTTAGCTTCTTTTTCTACAACTCACATGTTTCTAACTAAATTGCAAGTGTATTTGTCATGATTTCTGTCTTCTGTGAAATATAATCGAGAGGGCGTCAGGGCAGAAAATAAAAAGGGACAGAACTGAAAGAGGAATGTCGACAGTCAATCTCATTTTATCGGCCGGCGACGCTAAGAAAATTGGACCCAAACGTTTTCTTTACTGCCGAAACAGGAGATTGAAAAAAATGTCCTGACTACTTGATTTTAAAAGTCTTTGGTCACAATTTTGGAGGGCTATCGAAAATGAAAGCCGAAACAATTTTCCCTTTCTACGAATACAGTAAATACCACCCGCATGGAAGACCGAAAGATTATACCTGCAGTTATACTGATAGTTTCTAATCTAAAAGCGACGAAGAATGTCAAAATTGTACTTTCTATTCCAGAATTGAATGATACATTAATTATATAGTTCGGTCACAATTGTATAGATGGTTTCAAAAAAATTTAGAAATCACGCGCTAAATCATTGCCATCCTTCGACGAATTTCGGCCGAAAACAAAACTAACAGACTTGACAAAAAACTAAAACGGTCCTAAAGTGCTCCAGAAACTAAAGACACACAGTCCAAAATGTAATAAGTCATAATCAGACGGATAAACGTGACCTTGGTCAAGTTCAAAGGGCCACTGAGACGCGTGCCTCAGAAAACTATCCCATGGTAGTCGCGTGTTTGTCCTTGAGACAATTTCGTGAAGTTCTTTTCATCTATTTGAAAACTTGAAAAAAATTTGTTCGCATTATTTTTTTCTCACAAACCTTCTTAAAAACTTACTCTTTGAATCTTTAGGATTTTACCAAGAGTTAAAAAGAATCTTGTGGTTTTATGCAACATGATATAACCGGAAATGTAATCCTCGTGGTTTTTGTTTCCAATTGTACTACCATCGTGAGAATTCGGTGAAGATGTTTAAAATAAAAGGTACTTGAGTGAATTTATAAAAGAAAAAAGAAACTAAAAGCGAATGGAGCAAGAATAATAATTCAAAATGGGTGTGGATCAAAAACGGTAGCGGGAACCTGCAGCGCGACTCTCGCTATCCTGGCGTGCCCCAAGGACGTATAAGATCGCGTGTCTCTTCGAGTCTTTCGGCAATCTCTTCAACATAAGGATTCGGGAGCCCTGGCTTTTGCTGCCCAGTGGCTTTTATCCAATGGTCTCCCGTTTGAATGAATAATCGTTTGAATTCACGTTATAGACTGGCCGCGACTCTTTTATTTTCGTTTTTTTTCTTCATTCTGTTCAGCAACTGGACGCTCCGTGATTATTATATATATAAATGTTATACCTACCAGAGAAATTACACCCCCACGTGACCGTTTATTTAACATTAATTTAATGATATAGGGATAGGAGTAGAAAAATCCTCCCTCGTCACGAATACGTTACCTATGAGATACCTTCACGATTCTTCCTCATCGTCCTATCTGCTACTTCGTGGAAGGACGCATCTAGCCCCAAGGACTACTGTATTCTATCTGTACTATTATCATTATATTTTGTTGAGAAAAGGCATCGATTCTGCGGGATGTTTCTCATGATTTCGTTCAGTGCCTTGCATCCCTTGGGAAACAATTCTTAAATGAAACTTGGACTGTTTCTGCACTTTCGGATTTCATATACGTAAGTTTTTCCCGTCAAATTGTTTGTCTTCCCTCTGCAGTGAAATGAGAGAAAAGAAGTTAGCCTCGGCAAAGACATTTGACTAATGCAATAAACGAAGAAACGATAATATTTCGAATAATAAATATCGGGATGTAAATCCATTTGGTCAGAAGTAACGTCGAGCATAAATCAGTGAGTTCTCCCCATCTACGTTCCCTCTCTTCTCCTCTCATTCCGTTGTTGTCCTTTCCATACATCTTACATGTGTTTTTTTCTCGTTTCTCCTCTCCTCTTCGTACAATCACGTCGTAAACTCGTCAAACTCAACACGGAATGGCATCGAGTTATCGGAAATAATACAATCATTGTTGAGGATTTTGTTTCATTTTTTTTTTCATCATGTTTCATCTCTCTTTTCGGATTTTTTTTCAAAGTGTCAATTATTTCGAAGGATCATTATTTCGAAATGGAGAATTGATATAACGTGATACTTTTTACTTTTCCATTTTTTTCCTTCCTTCCTTTTTTTTCTTGAGCGGTTTGGAGTGAAAAAAAAATTACAAATTCTCAAACGGACACACGGGACACTGGTTGAATTACAGGGTTTTATCGTGTTTGGGAATAGGTAATTAATCCAATTATCGTCCCTGAAATTTTTCGTTATATGCCTCATTATATCCCACGGGATTTCAGGAATTCTCGCGGTCACGCGATCCCCCGATATTATTCAAGGAATTATACCTACACGCTGAATATTTTCATTTATTATTTTTATCTTCTATTGCAAAGACGTGACATTGTTTCTGTTTTTACATTTATTTATTTCGTGTTTTTGAGATGGATTGATGACGATGAAAAGTCAACTCGATGAGTGATGAACAAAAGCAAATGCAGTCAAACAACGACGGATACATTCACATGCTTGAGATTAATCTAGGATTTTTCGCTTTCCATTATTTGTAACTACTGACAGAATGAAATATTTAATTTAGGAAATATTTGCGTTCAAATTCAATGTTAGTAAAATATTGTTAAAAAAAGAAACTTTCAATTCAAAAAATAATTAAATTCCGAACACGTAATTGAAATTTTAATTTAAAGTATTACAAAAAAGACGTGAATCCTTTCACATTTAAAACAGATTCATTCTTCGATTGACACTCCAACAACTGTGACAGACACACAGTTCTATCTCATTAAAATTTAACAGATTCTCTAAAATGAAAAAAATAATAATATACGCTGGAAATTTCTACAACAGAATGAATAGGTGTCAACCAAAAAAATCATTTTTGTCCTGTAGATCATCGGAATTAAGTTCAAAAAATCTTGAAAAGTAAATAAACCAGTTTAATTTATTAATACGATGGTAATAGATGGTTATACACCGCCATTTGTGCAGAAAAAAAACCTTCAACTCTCAGCAGCACTGTTACATGTAGATTGACCTTAAAGGCGTGACGCGCTGGGTAAAGCGCACAAGCGCGCGTGCGAATAGGAGTACTTCACTGGCGCGTGTATATAAAGCTTCGTGTGCCGTGCGTTCACGCTCGGTCTCCGACACTGGATAATTGCTCAGGACGTTCGACGAATTTATGATCGGCTATTAATCACCGCTTCGGGAATCGATTAACGTTACTTTGCCACAACGTTTGTAACTGTACGGTAGCATTTAAAGATTTAATTTTATTTCCACATTGTATTGTTACAATCGTCAATTCATAATTGTGGTTGAAGAAAAATGTATCCGATTCAAATTTACTTGTCAAACATTTCCATTAAATTAAAAAAAAAAAATACCGCTGAATATCTATTTCACTGAACAATTATTTGACTCATGATATTGTTGAAATTGAACATAAAACCACGAAGTGCATCAAATTTTTCAATTAAAATTATTTCCAAACCGTGACACAATTCGCCATAATTACGATTCATTAAATTTTTTATTACCAGCCCGACAATGCCTTTCCACTAATGCTGGCACAAGTGGCAGGTGAATGAGATCATTTTTGTTTGGGAAATAAAATTGACCCTTTCTTGATCGGATCAAAAGAACCGACGACTTATGTAACCTGTGAACTGCAGGTTAAAACTTGAAAAAAAAGGGCTGGAATGAATTTGAAATAAGAGAGAGGAGAGGAGTGAGAGTTTGCAATGGGTGGTCATGGGAGGCCCACCATGAAACTATTGAAGTACCCTCGGAATCGTGTGGGTCTTGCCGCGGTGCTTTGAAAATCCACCCGTCCGTGTCAAACTGCCTCCTTTCTCCTCTGTATTTCTCCTTCACCTCTTTTTCCGCGTTAACCTCTCCGAAATTTTCTGCCGAATACATTCTAATCTTCTTAATCCACAATATACCTGTAATCCTATGAGTTACAGAAGGATAGAATGTTCTCATCAAGTGAGCGATAACCTTTTTCAATCAGTGATCAATGAAATTGAAATTTGAAATTTGGAAAAACAAAACGATGATAGAAACAATGAAAAATGATTGAGAGAAAAAGGCGCTGACGCGTCAGTTGAATGTAAGGAGAAACGGGATACGTGCAAACGACGGGCTTCCTTAGCAAGCCACAGACTTAAGGTCTGCCTGAAAATAAAGAGGAGGAGGTCGGTGTCAGCACGCGACCTCGCACGGGCACGCGAGCTATTCTCCCCTTGCGTACATGTAACGCACGGAGATGGCGTTACGGAGCGCGTCGGAGTGAAGTACCCGGAACATGTCCGGGCTGGAGATGAGCTTGCGTTTGCTACACAGCCTTCGGGTCTCCATCCGGTCGGAAATAAAAGTTACCCACGTGCAGCGCAGATGAATTGTTTTGCTCTCCAAATAAAATAAGTTGGATTCCTTCAATGATGGACCATTTCATGATAGTAATGAATGAAAAAAAATAAAATCGATTGTTCATATAAGACTTCGAAACGGATGATTATCGCATATTCAAGTACTTACGTTTCTTGAAGGGAGAGTATAATATCAAACGCGAGACATACTTGTACGGTTTCTGTTACTAATATTCTCCTTTCGTGGGAACCCCTTCGCCTGCATATTATCCGATACCAATAATGCTACTAATCAAATTAACAACCCTCACATAAGCTAATATATTGGAATAACTGAGATTTATGTAATTACTGTTAATATAAAATTAGAATCATGAATTGGTTCACCTTGAAGACTTATATTGATTCAGTTCAAGCAGACAGATCCAAGAGTAAATCACCAAATGAGCTAGATTCAATCTAATTACAGAGGCTTCTTAGTTACAATTCCGTAAACATTTATTTAATCCGCAAAACAACTTTATGTGGATCGGTTATGTAGGCCAAACATTATTTCTCCTGAATCATCGAAATCTCTCGCATTGAATTGTTTTGCTTTCCCCAAGAGTAAAATCTTCAAGAAATCATAATTCTTAATTACAAATTAAGCAGATGCAAGAATTTCAGACACCAACTCTCATATACAATACAAAATGCATTATTATTCATCAAGCATACAATTACATGAATTGTTGGCTCTTGAACAAATTGCCGCATATAAAAGGAAAGAGAACGAAAGACAAAAAACTTTTTACATATGAAAATACGCGGATCAGAAAAAGAGAATAAGTGCGCTAAAGCCAAAAGGCAGATGTTAATGTTTTTCCATGCTTTGGCCAAGTTCCTTCAACTCGAGAAGACTCGAGAGCACGCGTCGCTGACCACTTGGATCTTTCAAAGCCATTTTGCCATTCACGCCCATACATGTATATATATTAGCTACGAGTCACTCTTTCGCTCGTACCTGACAGGTGAGATTACAATCAGTAGTAACTATTCCTTTTACCACAGAGGTCTCGTTTTACAATAAACATTACAGCTGTCTGTGAAACACAATTAAGTCTCACGTAATTTATAAACTTCACGACTTTCAATTGTTCCTCTTGTTTTTATACTTGTTCTATCTCTCTTCGTCTTTCTCTCACTCTTCTGCATTTTCCTTTACTCAATTCTTTTTTAGAATGATGCCGCATGTGCCAAAAAGGAATTTGGGCTATTAAAGCCGTAGAGCCCCGGTGGAACGGCCTATAAAATTCGTCTGGCCCCATGTGTTGTCTGTGAGTATGCATTTAAGCTGTTGTGGTTTATATGGTTCTTCGACGTGTATTTCACAGGTGTCGAGGAAGAAAAAAAATCCCTTCACCAAACTAGCGAGACCCTTACTACATATATATGTATATATAGATACATATATGTATATTTCCCCATTTGAAAATTAATTATTCAAGTATAATGAAACGATGTAAAATAAAGTGAATAACTATGGTGACAAAATATGATTTTATAACTTCTACCAAAAAATTTTACTACGAATTTTTAGTTGACACGTTATTAATTTACTATTGGTTATAAAATTTCAAATATGAACCGAATTTCTAAGAATCTGTGGTACCAAAACGTTGCACGAGTATATTGCCTCAGGGATATTTTATATCCATACTTTGAATCTTCAACATGTGATATACATTGCGTATTGGAGTAGGGGAAATACGTGGTAAGTACATAGGATGAGACGTTTATATACCCCGTACGCTGTCTATAACGTCTCGAAATACGAGACGCGTTTACGAGCCTCTCTCTCTCGTAGCCGTCTGAGAGCCAAGAAGTTGGATGTGTATCCACCACCCAGCATCTTATACGTTCATTTCTTCTTCGGAGGGGGCCCCCGCCCTCCTATATACCCCTCTGGCATTGGCGATACGAGATACATCTTCAATGTGTAATATAACTTTACGCTTGTGTGTGTGTATGTATATATATATGTATTTTTGACCCTCAAAATAATTTTCAAATGGAAGTGAGAAAGCAAACGAGCGCCAAAAGTTTCACGCCCCCTTTATTTTTTTCCCTTCTCGAGAAAGAAAATTAAGTGGCAATACTTTGTCTTATAACGCAGATGGAATATATTTCTTTTGAAATAAAATTCACGATTATTCACCAGCAGAAAAACTTTCATTTAGACAAATGAAAGCATTTTAATTTGCATTCCTTTTATTAATTCAAAACATACTAATAATGCTCCCTCGAATTCAAGAAGAATCAAGAATTTATCATAAAAACGACTCAAACACATGATTGTTGTAATAAAGGAAAGAATTTCTCTAGTGTACATATAACAAACCGCAGATATTGATAAATTCATGTATTTCCTTATTCTCAAAGATTACTGTATATGCTATGAAACAAGGAATCTCTCATGCTATTCAGAAAAAGTCGTAATCCCCTTCTGGACATGAGAGGAGAGCATTTTTTTATTTTTCCCCTATATAACCCATACGTATGGATACCAAGAGTAACATGGCGTTGGTTGGCCATTAAATTAATAATTTGTGGTCGGTGGCGCGCCATTGTAAAATCCAATGCAATCATTATAATATTCAAGATTTTATTATCAGCCAAGTATGGCGTATGCTAATTTACTGCTAATTGTATTCCAACTTACACGGGCGACAATGATGTCTCTGTAACCCTAGTAATTCCTTGTACATTTTTTTATTATTCTCTATCCAGTTAAAGAAATATTCGTGTTAAGATTCTCTCCTTTGTCACACATATTCACATAGCTATGTTATTTTTCGTGCGATATGTTGAATTATTAGCATGACTCTGAACGGGGCTGGTATAAAGGGCACATGAGGAAGGTACTTTGTAGCACGCGATTCACTCGAAAATGGGTGAAAGAAAAAGAGGAATCACATACGAAAACACTTCCCTCTTCGTGTACTTCCTGATAGTTTATTCGAAGATAATCTCTTTTAGCAGCTGAGATTTCTTGGGATTTTTCGTATGGCTTGGAAAGGTCCGGGGCCCCCTCTAAATATTAGGTGGGACACACGGAAACATACGGTCGGCACGTGCTAAACACCCTTGGAGCCCCTCGACGACACATCTCACTCGCACCCAATGACTTTTACCCCTCGATGCTTCCTTAAAAATGTAATTTATTTTCCCGAAGAAGAGAATTCAAGAATGTCACGGAGAAAATTATTACAATGAGAATAAATCATTTTCATTCGTCGAAAAAATATGTTTTATTTGAATGAGAGAAAAAATTACGCAAACTGTAATCAATGCTGAGGTTCGAAACTCACTGATCAAACAATGAACAATATCTACATAATAGAAAGACAATGAAAGGAAGTTGCATGTTATTGCGTCACTTATCCAATTATTTGTATCTCATTTTGTTTACGACTCAATCTGTATCACAATAATCAAGAATTAATCTATATATAACAACTCGATTACTCATCCAAAGAACAACTCTATTATCAAACTAAATCAAACAAGAATTTAAATTAAACAATCGAAGGTCACAAAGGAAAATGAAATTGTATCCCCAAGAATTTCCTTTCGGCTATTTTTTTTTATCCATCAGAATTATAAAAGATATTAAACGGTTAGAAACAATTCTTAACTATTTCTATGCAAGCCATTATTTCGGAAAAGAGTTACAAAACCTTTAGGTACATTCAAGCTACCAATTACTTTAACGATTGCTTAGCAGTCGAACTATCAAAATACATAAGAACGTTTCAACCGCTCCTACCGGGCTTTCCCTTATATTTTCCAACAGCATTAAATGCCTACACGCGTCCCCCTCAACCGATAATTTCATACTTGAATTGCCCCGATCTCAGTGTTACGTTACAACAAAAAAATCATGAGTACATAGTTATTCTACTCCGGAATAATGGAAAAAACCCAACTAACACAAGGAACGTAACTAAAATCATATCACCTACAAAAACATCTTGATCCATTACTTTTATGTCCGTTATATTTACATAGCTTGCGGACATATTTTTTGTATGTAAATTACAATTCATAAATGTTTCCCATGATTTTTTATTGAAAAACTTTTCTCATAAGTTGGAAAAAATTGAATTATTGCAGAGGGCTAATTAGAATGTGAGAATTGACATTGAATAAATTCAAGTTTCATTATGGTCTCTGTTCTCAATCATCTCAACATATCAAATTTTCTATTTCCTACTTCACATTTTTCTCAATTTATTCCAAATCAATGAATATTTTTAATGACGGAAAAATCTCTGGATTTCCACAATTTCTCGATGAGTTTGAAACATCGAAAGAAATATCTTGAAGTAGTTTGGAAGAAGAGAAACATTATCGAATAGATTTCTTAAAGATTTAAGTTCTTTCAAGAAGGATAAAAAATCGAAATAAAAAAAGTGCACTGTGAAATCTTCTGACCTCCTGAGGAGAGGGTCTATTGATCTATAGATAAAATCGATCTGCACAACAATGACAATCGATATCGTAACACTCTGATCTCAAAACCATCTTTCAATTTCCGAACTTTCTTTTTCTTTTTTATCTTTTTTTTCTTCAATTGTATGTGTCCTTGAATTTATTAACTCCGAATGCTAATTTTATTGAGAACTGGAGGAGACAAAGATATGAGAATTCGACGCGTACTTAATGCCCAATTGGTCTAGTAACTCAAAAGGGAGAGAGTCTCGTTCACTCGTTTGCAAAATTAATGAGCAATTAACGTGACGCTGGACATGAAATGGTCGTCCAATGATTTATTAAACGAGGATACTCATAATTATAAAAGTTTTGTACATAATTATTGTTCAAAGCTGACACATGTCACTGTGAAATTTTCTTCATAAATTATTTCAGAAAAATTGAAAATGATAAATTTATCATTCTCTTGATTTGTGAAAAATAAAGAAGAGACGATAGGAAAAAAAAAGAACAGGACTTTTATTTTGAAAATAGAAAGCACGAATTTTATGGAGCTACCTGTGTAAAGATTACAATGAAAATATTGTGATGGGAAGAGAAAAAAAAGGTTATGACCGTACTGAGTTATAAAGTCATTTCTGGCGACAGTCGTTTACCTGAGGATGGAAAGGAAAATCCCCAAGTGGTATTTTATCTTGGAAAATATAGTCACTTTGGAGTATAATTTATCTTCAAAATTGCCCACACACATACACCAATATTCGGTTTACAATCGATGTGGAAAATTTTATTTCAAGCCCTTTAAATTCAAATATTCTTCAACAATAATTTTATTATTTTTGAATGCAATAACTGAGGTAAAAGAATTAGAATATTGTGGTATTTCTTGAATAATAATAAAATTGATGGATTGTTAAAATTGCAACGATTTCATTGGAAAGGCAGGAAAATTTCCGCTGGAGAATGCCGTAAAATATGGAAAAAAAAGTTCAATTAAATTGCTTATGAAATGTCTCGAGAATTATTAAACAAAAGTGGATTGCGGAAGAATTTTCCGACCGTTTGAATGAGGACGAAAAAATTCGGCGTATCGATCAACTTCATTGATTTTCAGAATGGATTTGAATGTCCATGATCATCACGGCGAAAAACAATATCACATTCAAATAAGATGGAAGAAAAAATACGTACGTTTACTAATATCGAAAAAATTCCTGAGATCAATAAAACTGGATTTCTTTAAGCATTAAATTGAAAAAAAAAAATAATATAAATTTGTGATCGCAAAAGGATCTAGGTATTCAGGTTACGGCGTATAAAGTGGAAAATAATTCGTTTTTATTGGTGACCAGTGGTGGATAAGAAAGAGGGGAGGCATTAATAGTCACGGATAGAAGCCTTGGCTCGAGATCGTAAAAATATAATTGCAACTCTTGCAACAAACTATCTAAGTACACTGGTGTACGAAGGATAATGATACGTGAATGTATTTCGTATTACGGTTTTTTCGAAACATCGGCCATTTGTCTTTCATTCTGTGCTTATTGAAAAGCTCGAAATTTGAGACGAAAGCGAGGGAAGAAAAGAGGGAATTAAAGTAGTGAAACGACGAGTACTTGCGCAAGTATTCAGTGTACCCAATACATTATCATTGGTAAAATAAATAATGTATGAAGAAAGAAAAAATGTCAAAATGAAGAATTCAATGATTTTTTTTCTTTTCTTACGACATAAAAATATTAATAAGTCATTATGTTCGTTGCTATCTTGTTACTTGCTGAAGTTTTAAAAAAATAACATCTCTCGTTTCATTATTTTTCTTTTATTATTCCATTTCTGTAATATTCTATGTTAACTCGAACAATATATTTTTACGTGTCACCTCAAAAGTATTATCTGCAAATAATCATAAAATGTGCATCCATTAAGATTGCTATGAATTCTGAATTGTCTTTGAGAAATTTTTCCCTAAGAAACCAATGCGAACGAGGTAATGAGGGTAATTTAAAAGGAATTGGCGAGGGATTAATGGTACTTTAGAAAATTGGTAGAGTGTTCGACAGGAACCATTGGATTTCACCCGACAATATCGAGTTATGATGGGCACTTTGCCCCTTTTTTCCTCCTCATTCTCTCTTTTCTCTCTATACACACACATGCTTGACCAAACACACGAAATTAAATTAAACTCCTTGCGGGATTCCACGAAGCTCGCATATAGACAGGTAAAGAGAGTCGATGACCCTGGGAGTCGACCTGTGTATATGATGTGCGAGTTCTTTTATTTTTTTTCATCCATAATCCAAGAACGTAGGTGAATAAGAAAGAGAGAAAAGGCGAACTAAGAAGGAACAACATACGAGTAAAGTTGATAAGTCAACAAGAAGGCGTCTCTTTCTCTTCTCCTTGTTTGCACGAGTTCGAAGAAACCCGTTTTGTCTTTTTTTTTCAACTTTTTTTTTATTTTCATTTAACTTCATATATATATATCCGTCGTTCGGGCCACCAGCTTCATCAGCTCCATCACGTACAGTTTACTTAGGACACGATATTCACGATGCCGGGGAAGATGAAGCGAGAGCGAAAAGAGAGAGAGAGAAAGTTTGGAGAAAAATTAAATATATTCTAAAAGTCCAGAGTACCAAAAAAAAACACAATTCCATTCCAATTCTCCATTAGTCTTTCTGTTTCTTCATTTCTTTCGGTCTGTTTACGTTTTAATCTTCCAATGTGTGCAGTGAATAAATTTCTACTTTCATTATCACACTTTCAGAATCTCATAGATTTCTACCAACAAATCAGAAAAAGTCAGTTTACTCATTTTTTTATCTTTTCAACTTTTGATTACTGTGAAATTTTCAGGTTTGTCGAAATGCCAATGAGTTTTTGCGTAGTTTATCGTGTCTAATTTTCTCGACAAAATGGACTCGAACTGGAAGTAGAGGGAGCTGCGTAAAATCGGCTTAACACGAGAGGTTATAACAAGAAAACTACTGGCTCGTGCCGTGTTTTTGAGGGGAGTAGATTCGTCTATTACCTGAGCCGGCACATTACCACTGTACAGGAGTATATATTTCTTTTTCTCTTCTATTTTCCTTTTTCTCTTTTTCCTGCCATCGATAGATAGAGAAACACCTCCGACATTCGACCACCGTGGCAGTAGCTCTACGTTTATAAGCCTGCTTAATGCTCTCTCGTACCTTTTTTTTCATGCAGCAGGGGGTGCTAACCATTGGTACCTCACCTCCCCTCCTTCATTCGCTACTTGACTCTCGAGTGAGGACAA
Source organism: Aleiodes sp. PSUC_FEM 10030003 (assembly GCA_018902275.1). Taxonomy (NCBI): domain Eukaryota; kingdom Metazoa; phylum Arthropoda; class Insecta; order Hymenoptera; family Braconidae; genus Aleiodes; species Aleiodes sp. PSUC_FEM 10030003. The sequence continues at coordinate 15,893 of JABSMS010042277.1, forward strand.
CAAACAAATCTTCAAAGAGTATTTCACGAACAAAAAAAACCCACGAATGAAGACATTCGAATCACCGAAATAAATATAAAAATATCCTCTGATGTTTTGCAATTCTTCATTCTTCTCTCTCACTAAATTATTGAAAATCAATAAAAGTTAAATAAATATTGTACATTTTATTTATGTCAAATATCCATGGAAACCGCATACTTGAAAACACAGAGTATGAGAGTGGGCGTGATCACGTTAGGTCTGTCGTTGGAGCCAATCCGGGGTCTCAGGTTTTCATTCAGTCCCCACCACGATTGCGCGCAACATTACAAACGTGATCCCCCACCTATGCGCGGCTCATATCTAGAGTCGTGCGCACCTCGCGATATCTACCACCATCTTTTTTTATGGGCTTTTTTTACAACCCCTTGATTGGCCCAATGACATGAGAGATTGCTTTTCGACCACTCTTAATTGAAAAAGCCAGTAACTTCCATTTCATAAATAAATAATCCTCAATCAATTGCGAAATTTCAGTTCAAGCTGGAGAGAAATTTCACCCGAATTTTATCAACAATAAATAGTATATTATGCACCTAGAGAGGAAAGAAGTCAACATCGACAAAAATTTGCCTCCCGAACGAAGCGAGGATGCCAAATTTTTGTCGAAGTTGACTTTTTTCCTTCCGTGGTGCATACAATATTTTTGCATACAATAAGCGGAGTTAGAAACGTCGTTCTATCCTCCCTAGATGCAAAAAAGGATTATACTGCCACACTAATGCTTCAAAACTCGAGAAAATATAATAAACTAATTCACGCCGAGGATTATTAAATTCCCATAAACTGCATAAAAGATGAACGAGTGTAGACAATTAACAGATAATCTGTTAACTCGGTACGGCTGGAATAGAAGCTAGTAAGTCTGGCCATTGACACCTGACGTGACAAGAAGTTGAGCCACACACACAACACACAGCCTTCAATTTTAAACACGCGAAATAGCCGCCCTGTATACTTCACACTCACGTACTACGCGTCTGTCTTTCTCCTTTTCTTCATGCTGTCATATACCTCTTATCGATCTCGAAATGATAATAATAAAACAGTAAAGGGTATACACGACGTAGCGTTACGGTCCCAAACGCAATTATCCCAGAGACAAGAATTTAATGGCCGTCGGCCATATATGAACGTATATCTAACCTTATTATGATAATTTGAATAATGGCAACGATGCAATGATTCCCTCACGCACTCTTGGTAATTAAAATTTTCATTCAACGGTTATTAAATCCACATATTAACGCATTAACTCATCTATATCAATAATCATTTTTTTATGATTTCACCCGAAGAGTTTATAATGAGTAGGCATTTTCTAATTTATTTGTTTGTGAAATTGAATAATTAGATAAATAACGTCGATGTATCTGCTGTCGTGGAAATCTCGAAATCTGCGTAGTTTAGTTTCATTGTCGAAAAGTTGTCATGGATATGTGAGGGGAGGTGAGGGTGAAACGGATCGCCATCGTGAGTCGCGGAAAATTGTCTTTTTCTAAGTTAATTCACAGTTTAAAGAATTACAACAAATCCTAAGGATAATCACATTACGATTTTTTTTCAACAATTTCTATTGCAAAATCATAAAAATTTGTGAAGGGAATGGTTGTGAAAAATTGAGCTTTGAGAATTGTTTTACACTGAAATTGGAGAACGCTTCTCTTTTTTTTCAATGTTTCGTGAATATTTCCGCATATTATTATCGTAGCGTGCCGGAGTGGATTGAACATCGATCACTCGCCATCGATTTAGTTTCTGCATAATCGATTTTTAGCGGGAAAAACGTGATTTTCAGAAAAATTCCAATAACTACGTCAATTTCACACAAAAATCAATTGACCATAAATTAAATAGATAAAGATAAGCTTTGTTCCAGTTTGACAGCGACCTTACCTTTGCAATCGTGAATTTCGACGGAAAAACTGAAATTTACAACGATGAAAAGGACTCATCGATTTCGGGGTGAAAAGAAAATATAATTATCAATAAAATTTCCACAAAATTTACATTCGAGTTTTGCATGCTTTATATAACTTAATGAATTCTCTGATAAAAAAAATTGTTAAATAAGCATAATAAATTAATGCAAATTAATTTAATTATTACCGCCCGAAAATACTAAAATCCGAAACCATCTTTCATAAACACACCGCCAACAAAAAAAAACCACATCGAATGCCAAACTTTGTAAGCCGAATCTCCAATCCAAGGTCGAATTGAAAAAATTTGCAAAAGGAATGCTATCCACCTAAGTCAGCAATTTTTGAGGTGGAGCAGAGCGTGGCCCTTTTATATTCCCCCTTAAACCATTCTTCTGAGTTTGGTTTCAGCCATAGCCCAGGCGAAATTACCTCCGAAATCTAATTATGAGAATTTTTATAGGGCTATCGTAAAACGCCCGAAATAGTATTTTTCCGTTCGCCCTCCTCTCGCTCTTCAGTCGAGAGCGAAAGGAAAAAAAGCCCTCTGAAACCTCGAGGTTGATGTTTATAAAATATTCGAGGCGAAAGTGAAACGATCATAATAATGAAAATAAATGTAAAAATATGGATGAATGAGAAAAAAAACGGTTTACCCAACATTTCGAGTAAATAGTGTTGTCACGGCATTACTCTCTTTCTTCATTCCTCTTTCTCCGCCCTTCGCGCGGAAGAGGGTTGTCAAGACATTGAACATGCGTGCGTGCGCGCTAATACGAGTCTCGTGATTGAGTAGAGACGCTTGGATGTACAGTGTTGTCGTAGATGAGAGAACTCCAAAGGCATCAAGTGAGGTGTAACGAGACATGACGTCATGACATGGCGTCTATTCCCGGTTTTTTTGTCATTTTATTTATCATACATAGATGAGGTACACATACATACAGGCGTGATGAGCACACAAGTGTTCTCATCTACCAAAGGGGGGTTTCATTCGTACACCTTTTTGCTGAATGTGTATTGCACTTATCGAAGCTTGGATTGGACGAGTCGGAAAATCCCCGCCCTTACGATGAGCATTAATAAAGGAGATAAAAAAGTGGAAGGGGAGGTTTGATGTTGGCCAATGGTATGCGCCGATAATCGAGGCATGCTTTGGAGGAAATGCATTTTGTTCTATAGACTTGATGCATGTTACGATCGATAGAAATTGAGGCAGACGATATCAAATATATTTTTATCATTTCATTATTATAAAACGGAGTTTTTATCGCAAGGAATTTGAATGTTAAATAAAAAATTATACTTGCAGAGTGCTGTAATAATAAAATTGATATTCCAAATGACAATTTCATGTTTCATATAAATATCATGTTGAATTTACACGTTTTGAGGAAAACTTTATGATAGAATTCACGAAATCAAATGAAAAGAATTTATCATAGATATATTTACAGTGTTAATATGTAGAGAGAAATCGATTGAATAACTCTTCAATAATATTATCATTCAACTTCCTTTTTATACAGCCGATTATCTTTGGGGATAAGATTCAACAACATCAACACTGAAAAAGGAATCTTACACTTTCAGAATAAAAATCTTAAGGACCAAGTAATCTTTATTGATCACCGAACAGATGAAAAACTGAACGAATGCAAACGCAAGTTCACATCAAAAAGAAAACGAGAGAGAGAAAGCATTAAGGTTTATAGTGACTCAATACTGTGACTCACAGTGTAATTACGATGAAAACAAATGTCTTTTAATGTCATGAAAATAGTCTGCAGTATCAAAACAAGCAAATTGGAAATAATCCAAGTAAAATGAAAAACTTTTTGACTGTAAATTTATTGAATTTGTTTGATTAAATGTACAATTATAAAATTAAAACTCACCATGGGACTGTCGGGTGTGTGTCGATGATGTCCAAGGGACATATTAGCCATTGCAACACCACCACCAGGATTCCCCATGTCCTGATACTCGTCGCTAATCTCCATCGCGTAGGATGGCAACGGTTCTCTATTCTTAACCCGAATTTTGGCTGATTTTATCCGCTTCGAAGCGGTTAATCACCTCAAAATTTGACGAACAGTCAATTTTATTCAATGCTGTATCCTCAATTTTCTCCTTGTTAATTTCTTCTATTATTATTTTTTTTCGCTCGTCCACCGATAACACTACCGCAATGTTTCGAAATTCACGCGTTTAAGAGTCCTCAACAATTCGGCCTATTTCTCGTGACAAAAAGAGTGGGCAAGAGAGGGGTAATAAACGTGGAGGGAGTAACGATATGAGCGGTGATATCGATGCGCGACGCGCCAAAAAACATCAACTCAGCGCTGATCTCATGTATAAAATCACTTTTGAGTTTATTTATTATTTTTAATTCACTCACAAAACATCAAATTATTCTTTCACAAAAATTCTTCAATATTTACGAGGTTCATGTCTAACACGATCACTCAGTCTCTTCACTTTTGTTAAATTGAGAACAAAACAAACAAATTTGAAAAAAATCACTCGAATTCACGCACCGCAAATGTTTTATGAACAACTATACAATTTTCTGAGAATAAAAATTCTGTAATATTATCAACGGATTAACAACACAATTGGACACACGAAAATAATACAAGTGAATGAACTTTTATTTAATTTCTCATCGACGGACTACGGACTCTTGTAAGTTAGACGCACGCACGCTCGCGTCCCCTTGCGATCTGAGGCGACGGTAGATCTCAGCGTCGAGACTCTGTTCCCCCACTACACTTGCGCGCACACTAACAGGGTACAGAATGAAAAGAGGGCGGGATTTATCGTGCGCCGACAGGGTTGAAGAGGTGGTACTATTGCGCATAACCACGCCTTTTTTATTCATTTGCCGAGTTGTAGCAAGCATCGGCACCGGCTTCCGCCCTATCCCGGATAACGACCCCACGGGTACCACATCACAACTCGTTGCATGAAAATTTTAGACCTTAGAACTTAGATTATATACGCGATTTACTCAAGTAAAATACCTGAGGGATTGGGGATTTCCCACTCAAGTGGATTTTAAAATTTATATCCTTAAGTTTTGTGGTTATTTGACGATGAAATAAAAAGAGGCTACTGCAAAAATTTAAAGCTTTTGACTCTTTCTTTCTCTCGGCAAAGTGAACAGAATTGTGAAAATTTATTTCTAGTAATTTGACTATGAAATATGGAAAAAAAATTGCCGTTAATAACCCAAAGGCCATATCGATTTCAATATTTTTCTTTCAAAGAAAGGAAATAAAAAGTAATTCTCAAGGCCAAATGCAAAGTCCCCAACTGCTATAACCCCTTCGTGAAAAAAAGAGTTCATTGTTAGCAGCTCCTTAGCGAAATATAAAAGAAACTTGTAACACCTTTTTGGTTTTCTCAGATTGGCTAGTGTGGTTAAGAAGAAGAAGAGAATCGATACGAAGAGTTCTCGCGGTCGATTATCCATGAAAATTGTTCCCACGTATAATGAGAGGTTACCTTCAGACGTTTGCGCCACCGTGTCTCAAGTATATATATTGTACGTATACGCGTTTTCATTTTTCTCTTCTCAAAACATTACCTATCGTAAATAGATAATGCAATGTTTCTCTGTGGTGATGTGAGAATTGGTGGGGGAGTCAATGTGAGACGCGTCGAACAAGAAGAAGAAGCTCCTTGTGTATTGTAGGCCTTGAGGGCGCTTGTGAGGGATGGAGGGGGTTAGTTGAGGGAGCCGTTAACACCCCAGCAACCATTTGATTTCTGAGAATAATAATAGGCCATAGCAAAGCTATTATTTGAATGTTAGTTTCATTATTCTTCCTGTTGTTCTACATATATCGATGATTGGCCACGTATTTATTCTCAAACACACGAAGAATTTGTTCTCGGCAAAATGGCGGAGAGCCAGTAGCAAGACTTGCAAGTAATTGTTGTATACGGGGCTCGGTCATTCGACATTGTCGAAAACAAAAAAATATAGAGAGGGGTTGCTTTTTAGGAACAAAAAACGTGAGCGTGTGAAACTGTGGATTTTATGATTTACCAACCGTGATACTTGGTTTCAATGCATGCATGTGAGAAATATACACACTGAAAAAAGAATGAAATATATATATGAGGAAGAAAAAGAAAAACATTGTTTATACGTTCATCGCTCGAGTGAGTATGTATATGTAGATCCTTGAGTTTTATATTCTCCCTGGGTTTTATATTGCCATGTTGAGGCCTACACAACGCCCTGAGTCAGGGATAATTGCGAGGCACTCTCAGTAAAACCATCGGCCCCCACTGACTATCGCAAATATTTTTACGATTTTTTATCTTTCTTCTTTTTTCCATTCTTCAAAGGGTGAAAATGTCGATTGTAAAAATAGTAGCACTTTGCAGGTATTATTGTTTGCGGTAAAATGAATTAGTGAATTTGTAAATTGAAAAATTCAAATTTAAGGTTATGGCTTTCTGAGAACTACTATCGAACATTTTTCAATGATAAATAATTTTTTTTCCTCTTGTTATAATTTAAAATTGCTTTCTTTCCTTGCCAAATTTAATTGATTAATTAATTTGCTATGAATTTTCAAGAATTTTTATAATCAAAAATTTTTTACTTCATGGAATTAAGGCTTTCGGAGAATTCTATGAATGAAAACATTGTGAAATAAACAATGCGTTTGGTCGTGTGCGAATGACCATTTTTTGATTATTCTGACCACCATCGAATTTTCATGACCATAAGACGGCATTGTGTACATTTTTCTTTCCCCCCTCAAGGTTAGGATGTTTCTCAGAAGGTTTTACTACGGCGTTTGACCTGAAAATGAATGACAGTATCTCTGCAAGCCCCTTCAAAATTGAACCGTTATGATTTTACAGAAAATTTTTGTGAATCTTTGGTTTTATGGATTCATTAAGAATCAATTTTTATTTTTCTCATTCAATAAATACTATTGGTAAATTTATACGAGTGGTTTGTTTTCAAATTCCATGAAAACGTCTTCTCAATGAATTTTTCGAGATAATCATCAGTGAAGACCTGAGATTATAAACTTGGGAATTTCCAAGTGAGTAATCATCAGAATAGAGGATTACACAAATCCAAAAATAACAATTGAGTCTCAACGAAAGTTGATTTAATTTTTTTTTCCACAAAATTTAGGAATTCCAAGTACTGAAGTTAGATAGAATTATTATTTCAATCATTTGAAAATGCTCTTTTTCATTATAATTGATTAATCCAGACGGAATTGGCCACACAGTATAAATCCCAATTGTGATTGGAGAAATTGTTATGATTCAATCAATGAGGGCTCCTTGTAACGTTGTACTGCCACAAAATTCCCGAAGAATCATATAAATTCATAGTTAATATCAAATTGTTTGAAGCAAACTGTAATTTTTCAAGTCAATAAGCTTAAAATTTTTTCAAAAGCCTTCCCATAATTCCATAAATGCAATTACTACTAGTTTACTCTCCAATTTCTTCCAACACTAAATAAGAGAAACTCTTGGCCAATTCTCTATGATTCCTCAGGGAAGAAATAAAATACTCAACATTTGATATTTCCATGGAAGTGTAATTATTAATAAGTACATCGTAAAAGGGAGGATGTTTGAGTAGCCGCGCCTAAAGCCATCATGTGACAGCATTAACTACATATATATAAGTTTCTTTGGCACCTTCGATTGACAATTCTCATGCCCATTTCTCTCCGTTTACCTGGCCATATAACCATCTAAGTATATAAAAAAAAAATTGCCGTTCATACTGAAGTTGTAATATAACCAACACGTAGAGATCGTTATCGTCATCTCGTTGAACGTAACCAAATATTTGTACAACAGTGATACTTCGCCGCTATTTTTTAATTTATTTTCCTTCTCTACACATATTTATTTCGCATTCTGCCTTTCACGTTGAGCAATTATAATAATAATTGTACAATTCATGGAGTGAGAGAAGTACAAAAAAAATGAAAGAGAAGAGACACAGACACAACCCCTTTCGATTGTCCAGTCTGTCGAACGCTCGTCTCCACTGGTCAATCCAACGGTTTTCCCACTAATTTGTCCCTGTCCATTATTGTGTAAATCATTGACGAGCAGATTGTCGTACCAATGGAGAGGACAATGCAGATATACGTAATACGTATTATATATATA
>JABSMS010042388.1:0-23989 GCA_018902275.1 Aleiodes sp. PSUC_FEM 10030003
TTACTATTTATATGAATTGCGCTTTGTGTCATCCTTCACGTTTTCTGTAGCACTTAAAGTTAATATAAAGTTGACGCATGCGCACACAATCGAACCCTCGTTTGACACGTTGCGCGCATGCGCACTGTCAATACGCTTGACTTTAACCACACCAATTCCCAATATTTTTGTTACGGTCAGTAAAAAAGTTTACGGATATTTTCCCATATTCTCCCTCTCAATTATCTGCGACACAATAAATATATGAATAAAAATTCATCCTTTTAATTAATCAATTCCATTTGAACATTGTGACGTTTGTAATATGAAGTTAATGAAAAGCTCTCACAGTATTTTTCATTAATGTTTGAACAATGAAAAAGAAATTCCATTGGAAGTCACTCAGCTTTGACTCAACAGTTTTTAATTACTTCATAAAAATAATAAATTTAACGTTAACATTGTAGCTTTATAAAATTCAATGCAATGTGTCAATTGCATAAGCCGAAAGAGTGAAAATGACATTTTATCGACAATCAGAATGAATTGATACTTTAACACTGGTTTGATGTGATCAGTGAAATCAGAATTGAATATATTCATATAAACAAGCTAAATGAATCCATTAAACCCAGTATACCGAATTATTTTATAATTTATCATCGATGATATTTGATTTGATTATCAATCTTGTAAATTTTATTTATCCAATGAAACTACCGTAAAATTCATCCGACGTTAATCCCGCTACATTTTTCCAAATGAAAAATCAATAAATCATAAATAAAGTTGAAGAATAAATAGAAAAAAAATCGTCTGTGTACCTTCCACCAATGAGAAGGTAGTTTCCATCCCTCAGCATCAACCGGAAATAGTCCGTGTGAGTTTCGTTTCCTGTGAATCTAAACACATCCTCAGCACCTGAAAATACAGATAAAGAAATTGTTTTGAAAAAACGAAATCCTTTAAAGTTTGATAAATAAAATAATATTTTTCCAACTCCACTATTTATACTGAAAGAAGATAAAGAAAATTCAAGGCATTCTCTTCTTCTTTTTAAATTGAAATGAGTCCAAAATGGCGTTATTCCAAGTGAATTCCAATTAAGGCCAAAAGCCATAAAGATATCGGTGAAATTAGATGTCATTGTTGAATGCCAGAATAATGAATTTAAAAAACGAAGTTTTTAGCTCAATGAGATAATAATTTTTCAGTCTCTCTATCTCTCTCTTTCACCTAGTTCTATTTTTACGCTCATCGAGAGGTATCATCCCATCACAGAAAAAGATAGAGAGAGAGTGGTATGCGATTGGCCCCGGAAATTAAACGGGCATTAATATGCCACTACATATTCATGTAGCCCAGGGGCCAGCTGAAATACAACGAGTTTCACTTCTTGTCATTAGAATAATGCGCCGCAGATTAAAAACATTCTCATCAAAATATCAAAGAATTATCATGCTCTTTTCATTAGTCTTTTTCGTGAAACTTTGTGGAAAATAATGTTTGAAGTCATATGTAAAATACGTGACACGCGGAAAATAATAAAGTATGGAAAAAATGAATAATTAATTTTAGATTAAAATAGCGGATTCAGTTATTTGAAGTAACGATTTTTTTTATTACTGAATTAACGAAGTCTCTTGAAAATTATCAATAATTATGAAAGTATTAATTGAGTAACATAAGAATACTATGGGTAATGTGGGAGGGATGATGCTTTGAACCGTTCTATTTCACTTCACTAATTATTACCAGTTACTGCCTCACTGCTTTAGTTATTTGATACACAGAATTATTATCGAGTGTAATTCAATTTGCTTCTCTATTTGATTATTCTGTCGATTAATTGAATACAAAAATTTTGATAATGCGAGAGGAAAATATTCATTAGAATGTTACAGAAGGGTTGTTTCATTTAATAAACAATACACGATAAATTTGATAATGTAAATTATTTAAGGTAATCCAGGTACTATCAATAGTTTCGTACTGACCACACTGTACATTTTGAAATTTTTAATAGTCAAAATTGTTGATTAAATGACGTCAGAAAAATTTGAAAAAATTCAGAGATGGTCAGAATTACTCAATTAATATTTTGCAATATTCAATTTTTTTTTAAACATTCCCTTTTCATGTATCAATTATGAAATGAAATAATTCCTAAAATTCTGAATATCAAAAGATTCATTACGATTTTTAAAAAATGGTTTTGAGCATAAAAAATTAATTGTTTATAAATTATTCATGAAAAAATATTTCCATGTTCAAAAAATTCAAGTGTCGAATTTTTTAATGAATTTTCCTCACCAGTTAAACGATTCAAGTTTTTTTTAGAATTTAAAATCTATAAATTTCAAAAATTCATAACTTTTGAAAAAATCTCCCAATCACTTTCAAATTTTGCAGTAATTTTTTTCTATAATCATAGAAATTAACTTTAAATTTTCATCAATTTCTCTGTAGATTACAAACACCGACAGAAACACTTTGAATGAAATGTCAATGACAAACTTTATTTAATTTATTTATCAGATTCTTCATCTCTATCATATAATAAAGAGAGACGTTTGATCTACAAGGTGAATTGAGATGAACTATGATCAAGCATGTTGAGAGAGACACGTTGTGAATGAACGTGGGTCTCGGGGCAATCTCAGTTGCAAACTTCCCTCCAGATAGATAGAGAGAGAGTAGAAGAGAGGCTATCTTTCTTGGTCGATTCACAAAATATCGAACGACTGAAGCTTCCCTCAAGATTCTCCGTTCTGTTGCCTCATGTCTATGACTCAAGCCATCCCACCTCATCCACCCCCAACAACTGCCATTGCTTGTCATAAGTTTCTGTCGCCTAGTCTTCTTACTCAGTTGTGCGTGCGTGCCTTTTCCAACTCGCATCCCAACGCTTTTCCCGACGAAGTTCGATTGGACTCAGGGAGCGCGCGTGCACAGCTTTTTCAACATTCTATGCTATGTGTATATAATATGTATGTAATAATATCGAGGCTGTATATGCTGAACTGATGTAGGGTAGGTTCTATTCGTGCATGCAAAAACCACTCCTACCATTGAGCTCGGGGTAGTCTCGTGAACTGCTAGTTTGAGCAGAATTTATTAATAATTTAGTACGGCTCGTAGACGCGTGACTACCTCCGAGAAAACGTAATCAGTCCTTTCCATTTCCTTCACAATTTACTTCTATCTTTTATTCTGTAGGTGGATATTTTATTGATTATTCTACTTTCCTCATTGCTTCTTTGAGATAATGAAGAGGGGCAATATTATTACTCTTTTCTGGTATGGATGGATCTTTCGTGATTAGCACGATTTAAATCTTTGATGGAAAAGAAATAATTTGAGAGTTCTCAGATTATGTTGTGGATATTGAGGAGAGGAAAGTAATTTTACTTTTCTCTTAGAATAAATTCAGTTTTTTCACATTATATTATCTTGAATTCTCCGGTGAGTTTTAATCGGTCAGCATTGAATGATTAATAGATTTTCAATTGATCTGTTGCTAGATCATTTTGATTTTCTTCACTATTTTGCGTAATTTTTTATTTATTCACAAACAAATGCTAAATGACAATTTTTTCATATTCATTTGTCTGCAAATATTGGTAAAAAAAGTTATCTTCGTTTTCCGGGTCGAATCTTGAGAATTTCCAACAAGTCACATGATATTGAAATTTCATGGAATGTGAAGTCGAAGTTGAAGTTTTCGATTGGTTTTGAAATAATTCCACCAGAACATTAATGAAAGCTGTGAATTTCAGTTGAATTATTCCGTGAAAATTCGATTAAATCAGGAAAAATGAACAATTCAGATCATTTTGGTTTTGAATATTCATGTGGAATTGAAAATTAAATTACATTGAATTCCCGTCTTACTTCTACTTAAGATTCATGGATTTTACCTGAAACTTCAAATTTCATAGGCATCTTTCAAATAAAACTGATTTAATGTCACGCTCATGAAAATTACCATTAAATTGTCCATGAAATTTCAACTATTTTTTTAAAGTTCAGATCAGGAAAACAGAATACTATCACACTGTTAAAAAAATATCATTTAAAATTGACAGAAAAAATATTGAAATATTTAAAAAACTTCAGTAAGCTTAAAATTTCACGAAATTTCTCTCTGAAGAATTCATTCATTATTAAAGTATTAAAATAAAATGTGAAATTTCATCAAAAATTATTGGTCAAATTTCCATTAAATTCTGATTTGTCGCACACATTTGAAGTGGATTATTCAGTAAATCGAATGAAGTTACAGGCAATTGATGAAAATTCAAGGCCTTATCGCATTAAATTTTCGATTAATAGAAAATTTGAGTTCACTTCTCATTCAATATGTTGAAATTCAAAAACCATCCCATTTTTGAATTTTCCATGATGACTGAATTTCCAAAGATAATTTTGTCTTAACTTGAATTAAAATTGCGGTTCCAGAATTTAATTTGCCTATTGATATTAAATCTTCAATTTTTTTTAATCAGTGTAGATTATTATATGGAACGTGATTTTTCCTAATTTTTTCCTCCGTGTACATAATTCCACATCGTCGCCCTAGAATGAGAAGGGCGTATGTGCCATTTTTTCTTGCTGAATAATAAAAGGGCGCAAGTTAGTATTCTCATGAAAAAATGAATGTAGATTCTTAAAAAATGGCACTTACGTCCTTTTGACTTTAAGGCGACGATATAGTTTGACTTATAATTGCAGATATATATATTAACGAATACGTTATGATATATTCAACTCTATGTCTTCAGAATCAATGAGAAGACAAAAGTCGAAAATAAAAACAAGAACCATGGTAATTCTCTGTGGCTTCGTCATTCATTGTAATTTACATTCTTCCGATTGATTTTATATCTCTGAAGTAGGCCAGTACCAGTGAATTACTCTACACTATTGATTTTTAATTAGAGAAGTACATGGATCCTATTGGAGGACGAGTAGATTAAACGTAAATTTCAATTTCACGGTAGTGGAACGTGAGATACACATCATTGGAAATTCGATAGATTCGTCTTTCGAAATTGAATGTTTATTGGCTGATGTTTGGTGGAGCAAAGGGCTTTAGCGGAGAGGTAGAAAAGGGAAGAGATGTGACAGTGGGCAATAGGAATTGAGGCAGTTGAAGGAGCTTTGATTCCCTGAGAATCCCTCTGTTAATATTTCAATTTAAATTGATTTTAGAATTGTCGATTCTTTAAAATGTTTGGAATTAAATGAAACGCTTTGTACAACTAATAATTCATCAATTTGCATTATTTAATTAAATTCAGAGTTAATCAATGATAAAGTTGATAAGAAGTTTTTATTTTCCAGGAAAAATGGTCTTACGAAATGAAATTTCAAACGTAAATAAGACTCTTTGAAGGAATGCCAATGTTATATCCCTTGGGTTACAGTCAGGAAGTTCCTTACTGAATACGTAGTTTGTTTGCAGTTAGATTCAGACCAGATTTCTCCAAAGTTCTGGTATCCATGTGCTGGTCTGTGTTGTATGACATGGTGCACCGAGACAACAGTTCTACGGTAAACTTATTTTTCATAAGATTGATATATTTTTAAATTAAAAAAGAAAATATCAAATAATTTTTTTGTCTCGAATTCTCTTACTTCGCTTCATGAATAAATTAATTTAAAATTCATGAATACTATGTATATGTATTTATTTCGTTGAAATTGCATCTGAATTTTCTTTTACCTCCGAAGAATTGAGAACTGATAAATGACGTAAGATTGATGAAAAGGAAAGGAGAAGTAAATTGAGGAAATAAGGCGAAAAAGAAAGATAGAAGAAGAGAAATGATGGAATGAAGTAGATAGAAAAAATAAGGAAATAAGGGGATGGAGGTTGAAGTATAAATAAGAGAGTACAGAAGAAGGACCAGTGATGCTAACGGATATAGACAGTTTGAAGTTGGTAGAAAAGAAAACTGGATAGAAGAGGCAAGGCTCCCAAGAGTTTTCATGAGAAATAGAACGTTGGGATATTGCGTACACACTGAGAGAAAAATTTTCTCGCTACTCGAGACTTTTTTCATATACATATATATATATGGGGAAAACACATACATGCATTACGTTTATACTGAAAATGGTTTGAAAAGTACGAAACACGGAAAGCCAGTGCACACTTGGCCTTACCCCCCATAGGCTAAATGTAGGTGTTTGTGTGTATATATATATGAAACAAAAAGCTTTTTCTGTGATGCGAAATCGTAGCGTTTTCCGTGAGAGACACACTTTCAAGTGGAACATTGTTGTTTTGCCAATGTAGTTGACGGTATATAATGTTTTGAAGACTATTTATTTATCACTTTTTCCCCTGGTGAGTTACTTTCCAGTTTGACGCTTTTACACTGAAGCTCAGTCTATATGTATCAAGCGAAATTCTGTGGTAAGAGAAGTAGAAATGAAAGAGAAAAATAAAAGATAAGGAAGGAAGAAAAGTGAAACAATTGAGTTGAATGAAAATTGTGAAAAACAATGTAATATTCATAGAACATACACATACTTGGGGCTATTTTAAATTTCGAATGAATGAAAAATGTGAATTTATGTTGAGAAAGAAATTTTTCTGATATGATAATAAAAATGACTAAAATTGTTCTATCAACTTTTTGTAATTCTAATTAGTGTTTTAATGAGTTTATAAATTATTAATTTATTTTGAAATTAAAGAGGTAGAATTAGTTTAAATTTTTAATTTTCAATGAAGTTGAAATTTAATATTTCAAAGCTTCATTAAAATTAACTTCTGCTAATAACTCTCGATATTTTTAGTTCTCGAAAGTATAAAATTATTTTAACCAGAATTATTTGAAGAATTTCAATCTACTGAAATAAGTTATAAAACAAAACCCTGTTTCTCGTTTATGTTTACTAATGATTTTCCCTTTATTCCCACTATCTTTTTAACCGTGAAAATTCACGGAATCTTGTTGCAGTAGCTGAAAGCACAACGGTTATTTATTTTCAAAGGATGTTAAAAGTTCTTGGTTATATTCGAAGGAGTTTGAAAATAAGTACTGTGAGATAGAATAGTATAGAATACAAGGAGCTGAGGGACACAGAGAGAACAGGTATAGAAAGCACGTTCTTTCCATTTAGATCAACGGAGCGTTGGCGTTTGCATAGCAATCGACTCAGTGCCACGATAGCCATCCAGGGATGTATATATAAGGGTAGAAATTTGAGAACCCCCCCCCCCCAGTGGGTTCTATTGCCAAGACAAAGAAATCGAGGCAGTATGAGAAAAGAAAAGAGATAAAAAAGAATAACAAAAAGATACATAAAAAGAACAAAGCAATTTTCCTTATTGTTTTTCTCAGTTGGAAAAACTTGTGAGCAAGAAACGTGTTGGGATTCTGAAGAAATCAATGAGAAAAAAATGAGGTTACTTCAAGAAACCAATGGGCATTGTGGTAATTGTTAATCAATGGTGAATTGATCAATGAAATGTCCATCCAGGATGCTGGCCTCAACGTTGTAATGATAATTTAGATGGACAGATAGACGTATCTTGTTGGACAGTAGCATGGTAGCCCTCTTGGTCCTGTAATCTCAATTGTACATCTTCTTGTCTTGGTTCTGGTTGATGTAGATTGGCTGACTGTGCAATTAGATGAAACGTGGTCACGCGAGATACCAAGTTAAATGTTTCATATACATATGTATATAATTTATATGACAATGTGTTTCAGCATCCAACTTGGAGATTTGACAGTTTACGCTTGATTGTTTAACCCGTTTCTATCTCACTGATAGGTGAGCCTCAACAGGTTGTGTGTACAATTCAGCAATGCATTCTATCAAATCAGACAAACAATTTCATATGTATATTTGGATTTAGGTGAGATAATGAGATGTGGAGCAACTGACCGGGCTGATGAATAAATAAATTTCATTTGTGATTGATAAATCTTGTTTTGTGATTCTTTGGCGTTCATTATCATGATAAATATTCACGTACATCGGTGAAATTTGATAGGTAAATTTCGTGTCAGAGTTTATTTTCATTTTTCTTTTATTATTATTTTTGTTGAACAAAATAATTTCATTCGTAGCTTCGAGCTTTCACGTATATCGACGCTATACACGATGGCTTTCGCCACCAGGGCTTTTAATATACTCACTTTAATATCGTTTCCAACATCCTGTCGTCGCTCTCCTCTCAGTCCGCCCAACCTCCCGACAAAACTCCTCCTTTACCACCATCTTCTCATCCATACTCCCAACAACTTCGTTTAAATATACGTTCGTAAAGGAATGATATATAACGAGAGTTAGGAAACATTTCTCGTATAACCGCATTCTGCTGGCATAAACCAAATGCATGGGAAAGCGCCAGTGGTGTAAGACAACAAAAATACGGTTAACTGTGTGTATAGTTACAGGGATGTTTCATGTGACTTAGTATCGGCAAGCATCAGTGAAAGCTCTACCTATATTCCTTTTACCCTCATCCTGTTTAGTTAGATATCGTTATTTTCTGAGTTTGATGTAATAAGTTAGGTAAATCAGTGGAGAATGGCCGAGCTATAACGGAATTTTCTAGGCGGAGGGCAGAAATTTCCGCATAAAAAGCGTGGACGTAAAAAATTGTGCTAACAAGGATCGATAGGCTCCATGTGACATGAAAGCATAGGAATATCGTGAAAATGAAAAAAAGGAGATATAAAAATAAAACAAGCAATGTTCTTTGTTACCGGAAAGTTCCATGGAATAAAAATTGAATGGGAGAGAGAGAAAATTATAAAGGGAATACACAATTGTGTGTCATTACCATTTGGAAGATTGATCAAAGCCAAATTGTGGTATACCGATGTTGTTAAAGAACGAACAAACTATGGAAATTCAATTAAACAGTAGAGGTGTCAATGTGGTATTTGTTATACAATGGATTCACTAGGTGTGATGCTTTTCAGAGAACGTCGTCCAGGTGTCGCATTGTCATGGCAATATTGCACTGGAGGACTTTAGGGTCCAATACCATACTCTCCAATAGAATGGGAATAAGGACAGTATGAACAAGCGTGTATGGCTTCCTTGAATCTATCTCGGTGGACTATTGTTACCCTGAATTCCGTTTAAATACCTAACAGAGACAACACCGAGGGTATTGAATATATACGTGCTTACTATCTGAGAGGAAGAGTTTTGGAGAAGATATTTTGGATGAAATAGCTGACTAACAATGTGACACACCAAATATTCATTTTGCAGAAGGTGTCTTGAGAATTTCAGTAGGGTTTAACTATGAAGATTTCATGATGAGATGTGAATTTATTTGAGGATTTGAATTAGATTGGATTTCTCGAATAGCGGGTGAAATATGCAAATGCCAAAAAACTAACGGGGATTTTTGTTTTTCATTTAAATTAATGGTTGTGCAGTTTGCAGAGTCGTTAATACACGTTCATGACAGTATTTGCCGGGCGGATAAGTCCATAGAATCCAATACCAACGAATTGTGTAGACCAATCGTTAACCAATAGTATATTCGTTAACGCTATGTCTATATTTACAGCGCATGCGATTCTACCCAGTATTGTTTGTGTAGCATCAACTTCCTGTGAAAAGCCAAAGAGAAACCAGTCAAACTATGGGAAAGAGAGAGAGAGGAGCAGGGCCAGAGGACGCGAGAGGGAACGCTAAATAATCCTCGGGATAACGGAAGGACAACTATAAATTTTGTCCAGCCGCTGGACGCCGATTAGATACCAGACGCACACCGATGTCGAGAGAGAGTTGCTTGTGTGGCACTACAACGTTACTACCCTCATCTAACGATGGACACGATACGGATTTATGCCATTTCCCACGCGAACCTTATTTGTCAACTTAAAAGATCAGTATATTGCACGGGGGATAGTGAGAAGGAGCAAATTAACTTGTTTATTCCTTCTAATAATTGAATTATGGTTGTTTGCATGAAGAATTGCTCTATTCGAAAGATTCTCCGGCTTCTATCGCTCCGAGTTCATTCACTCGAAATAGTTGTGAGATAAAATTCATTTGATGAGCATAAAAATTCCACTGTCTTTGTGTTATTGTAATTATGTAATTAAAAAAATGATCGACTTATATCTCCAATGAACTGGAATTTTTCGAGTAATTTCATCTTTTGAAGTGAAATTTCTTTTTCATTCTCATTTAATTTATAAAATACAGAGTTTTAATAAATGCTTGAGTAATTCAACGTCATTTCTACAATATAAAGTTCTTCACAATTTCATAAGAAAATTCAGACTTATTAAATATTTCAAGTAACTACGGCTTTTCTTTAGTTAAACTCATCTGAAAAGAAGCCAGAACGTTCGTTGAATTTTGAATAATTCCTTGAATTCATAGCAAGGTTTATTAATTCATTTCAAATGGTTGGAATTACACGATTGTGTCTGTATGTTTATGTGTGCGTCTGAAGAAAACGGAGAACATTATGAAATTGGGAAAAAATTAGTCAAAGCAATAGATTCTGCTTCACAAACCAGAAGATTCTTTGGAGATGACAATCGAGAGAGAATTAAAAAAAAATCAAAAACTAGAAGAGAAAAGGAATAATGAAGAAAAAAAATGTTGAAACGACTTTTCAATTACTCCTGATTCTCTTTGCATCTACGTTGAAGATGGGAGAAACGGTTGTTTGGACAGAGAACAGTCAGAAAATCAGTTGGGGAGGAAAGGCTCTAGTAGAACTGCACAAGGTCACGAAGAGAAAGGGTAGAATGAATTGAGCTTTCATTGCTCTCTTTGTCTATCCTTCTACTTCCTTCCTGCATGTTCCCTTTAGTTTCCAAACTCTCCGTTCAAACTTTTTGATATCTCTCATTGAGACAGGTAATGCAGAATGAAGTAAGGACTTAGACCAACAGTGTAATATTATTGAATACATCTTTATTAGAAATTTCGAATGTAAGAGAGGGTTTTGTAAGATCGATAATCTCCATTAGCTGTTAATACAAACTTATTCTCAGGAACTTTGAAACATTGAGCGGAATGACATTTTCATCTCCAATTAAGCTTTCAACAACGAACTTTTGCCCTCACCATGTAAGAAGATATTGAATCAAGCTGCTGCAAATGCATCAGTTGCTTCATTAAATTCTCTGCATTTTAATGGTTCATTAGTAATTCTTATATATTCGGAATCTCAATCAATATTAATTGGAACCATTCGAAACGAGTGTTTTCCGAAGTTTTGATGAAATTAATTTCGGATTTTAGTTGCATTATTTATTGGAGCATCATACTCAATGCGACTCGTACTTAATACCAGTAAATCACTGCACTGCAGAGTGAGATATAAATATTGCATCGAGAGACTAGCGAAGACTTTTATAACGCCCTAAAACAGATCAGTTTGAGTGCTTGTACAACAAATGACGCAGCAAATGAAATTCAATTTTACAGCGTCCATTATCTCTTCCATTCGCGGAATTGAATTTTCCGACAAATTTTGACATATAAACGGCGGTTTTAGAATCATCAGAAGATATTCCATCTCATATTTCAAACAAATATAATTTTAATTTGAGGATAATGAAAGCTTCCGTTCTCTCTGAATTCCGTGAAATTATATCCATTTCCACATTAACTCTCTTTTTTTCTCCTTCAACTACGCAACCATCTGAAAAGTGATATCTACCAGAGTAAATTGTTTTGCAATGGAAGATGCTTGAGTTTTTCCTGTAAATTATGAAAATAAAATGATGTAAAAATAAAAGTTTGTTATATCGCAGGGTCATTTGCTTATTAGCATGCCATTTCTCTAACGAAATGTCTAGTTGTTAACAGTAAAGTTTCATCGTTTAACCTAATTCGCTCTCGTCAGTGTGCAATTTCTGCAAAAGCCCAGTAAACGTTCATAATACCTCAATTAACCTTGATAAGTTGTGTTTTCCATCTCTTTCTCTTTCTCTCTGTTGTTTAAACAGTATCGCACATCAAAGCTAAATAACTGTGAAATTTCGCATGCTCACAGGAATTGTAAATGTGTGAATAATCTCGTATATTTATTAATATACGTCAACGTTAAGGGGATTTTCTACGTCTGACGAATGTGGTAGAAATAATTATTAGAAGTTTGAGGTTTGAGGATTTCTATACTGAATAGTTATGGAAAATTTTGGAAAGCACTACCAGCATAATAGGGGAGATAATCTGATAGGAATTTCTTTTTTGATAAATTATTATTTGAATTTCAACAACGAAATATTGGAATATTTAACAAAGTTCAATTAAATTGGAATTTCACAAAATTCATCGCTTGAAAATTCATTTTCTATGAAAATATTCGAATGAAATTCAGAATTTTATTGCAAATTATTCGCCGAATTTTTATTAAATTATTATTGTTTTTACGCATTTCAAGTAGATTCAATGAATAAATAAAAATTTATTTAATTCATGAAAATTCAAAGCTCTATTGCGCTGAATTTTCGATTAATAAAAAATTCAAATTCATATATTATTCAATTCTTCAATTATATTTGGAAATTCAAATTAATTGTTGAAATTTCAATGCTTATTGAATCTTAAAAATTTAATCGTTGAATTCTCTATGAAAAATGCAACTTCAAAGATAATTTTGTCATAATCAAAGTTAAGATTAACGTTGTGAAAAGAAATGTAAATATTGATATTGAATTTTCAATTTTTTTTTTTAAACCGCATTTCAAATTTTGCAAACTGTTTGGGCATGTCGTCATATATTTGCATAGTTTAAATAAAAAATTTGAACTAGATTTTTTTTCGCCATAAATAAATAAAACACTCTGAGTAATAAATTAAATTATTCGTTCCCACTGTATAGCTTTACACTTCCCACCGTCTCTTCTTCTCTGTATGCATCGTACATGGAATACTTAATTATTATTTCAATTATAAAATATTCAATATACATGACCCTTTTATGAACGAATTTGCTGGATGCCCGCATACATAAATCTTATTTTAATGTATTTTTGGTGTTTAATCTTATGTATCAATTTCATTTCATTTAATCACTCTGAGTAATAATTGTTTCTTCATTTATTATTATCAACGAATTTATCAAGGAATTCAATTTCTGAAATTATAATTTAGTAAACACTGTTTACGATAAATCGAAATCTGTTTAAATGGCGACGAAAAGCTTCCGACACTAAGAAAAAAAATACTACGATTTAGTAAACGATTTTTCATGCGACAAAAAGTGATTGAAACAATCAAATTATATAAAAAAAAAAACAATCAAATTTTAATTTTTCTCGAAAAACATTCTTTTGCAACAATGCAGATTTCCTAGCAGAAAATATTCTGCTTTTGAAAGGACAATGAAGCGACTTGTTTCAATCGTTTTTTGTTGCAAAAACATCGGATTAATAAATGCTAGGATTTTTTTTCGTCGTATGCGTTAAATTTTTGAATAAATCATTCGAAGATAGTTGCAAACATTTTTATAATGCAAGAACCTCAACTACCGCAAAAAATTGAAAATTCAATATGGATATGAACATTAAATTGGAAAACCTTAATTTTAATTCGTGTTAAGACAGAACTATCTTCATAATTTCATTTTTCATGAAAAATTCGAGAACGATATCATTTATAATTTTCAATAAGCATTGAAATTTCAACGAGCAAACCGGGAAATTAAATAATATATGTACTTAAATTCTCTATTAATCAAAAATTCAATGCCGGGAGCCTTGAATTTTCATGAATTGCCTAGAATTCCATTTATTCACTGAATGAACCACTTCAAATGTAAACAAAACCTCATAATTCAATAAAAATTCCATCAATAATTCGGAATGAGATTTCAAATCTTATTTGAATATGTTCAACGCAAATTTTCAAAAGTTAAATTTCGTAAAATCTCAAGTTAACTTCGTTAAACATTTCAATATTTTTTCGTCGAATTTTAAATAGTAATTTTCCAAAAATATAAGACCCCATTGAAACAACAAAATGAAAAATTACTGAAGAATATTTCAGTATAAACTGATGAATAGAATCACAAATTTCGTTGCAAATTTCAGTTGCAAAGTTTTCTTACAAAATTGAAATGTAGTTGAGAATTTCAAAATAGCTGAATGACACAGTACATTATCATTACCAATTCGTAAATTGGATTGAAACAATTCCAACTGGGAGTATCAAATGAGTATGTGTGTGTGTGCACACGGGAGTACTGCCCTAAGGGCCATCTCTGAGTGGTTGTGTGGCCGTGGTAGAAATTCCAAGAGGGACTTGGTGTGTTCCAGTACTGGATGTACTGTGTTGGAAGTGAGAGTAGGGAGAATCATGGTGGGAAATAAGTGTATAGCGCACGAGGGGGCGCTCGATCAATAATACGCCGCGGCATGGGCGCTCTGATATGTTTTCAGTGCTTTCTACGGAAAACTATATTAGGTACTAGTTTAACCATGGCTCAACAATCAAGCAGCTGCTACCAATAGTTATTTCTGGATTTAACCATCTATGGCACTTTGATTTTCGTAGAATAACTATAATTCGAGTGATAATTCTCAAAAGCTCATTCATTTAATTTTGCAGGAGGGTTGATTCGAGAGTACTAATTGCCATTATTATCCTCACTGGAGAGAATTAATGTTTATTCTTTTCTCTTTTTCGGTCTCTTCTGTTGAGATGTCACGACTAATTTTCCACGATGCAGTCTAATTACAAGTGGATTAATGAGGCGAAGTCGAGGAGTTCTCCTTTTCTGTAGTTATGGTGTCACATTTTTGCGTATTCATTGGAACTCAAGAATGAAGTCATTGTAATCATTGTATTCATCGAAATCTGTGTTGTATTAATTTGTAGTCATTTTTGGTAGTCGTAGACAAATCATTCATGATCTCCGTAGTCAATTTTGCATATAAGGAGGGCGAATTTTTATAAAACAGAATTTTCCACTTCGTGGGCCTGGGTTGAAAAAAAATATAAACTGTAGTAGTAGAATTTAAGAGTATATAAGACTGTGTATGGAAGTGTGAAAGATATGAGAGAGAGGAGTGCCTCCGAAATGAGACGTACCACATTTCGGGTCTGACTCATCTGTGACGTCATAGAAAATAAGGATGTTGGGGTGGCGTGGTCGGAAAGCAGCTTAATTTTTCGGATAAAATCGTAAATAACAAAGTATACACAATAAATGTCTCAAAACAAATTCTCTGAGTGTTTGAAGAATGTAATGAAGAACAAAATGGGCTCTAGAAATAAAATATTGATTGGAAATTGAAAAATTGGCTGTGTTTTTTACATTCTTTGAATCTTGAGAATTTGAAGAATGTGAAAAATACAGCCAATTCTATGAGAATGAATATGGTCATTGAAGTCATTTGTATCCATGTAGTCGTGAATTTTTCCCGTTGAAGTCATTGACTTCGTGAGACTACAGTATTCATTGTAATCCTCAGCGAAATCGTCTGTATGCGACTACAATTTGAAGTCTTGGTGCCTCTAATCTCGAGTGAATGACACGTCGGGCGAAGTTGAAAAAAAAATCAACGGTGTTCGCATTATTAGTGTCGGCAATTCCAATTTGTTCTGGAATTATTGATTCATTTTTTCAGTTTTAGATTTTTGCCTTGAAAAATTGAAAGTCGTTGGAATTCGCATTACGATGTTATATTCGTACAGACTGATCGAATGTATAGATAGATAAAGTCATTCATAATTATTGGCGATCAGAATTAAATTTATAAATAAAACTGAATGAATAAGATTAAAATAATTTTCCATTAACATCAAAGATAGAATTTCTCATTACTTCTAAATATCGAGTGATCAATGCAATATTTCAATGGAATATTTTATGAAATTCTTCATTTCATTCAATAACGAAAGAAAAAAAACATAATAACTTCATGATATAATAATAATAATAATCATAATATGCATAGTCCACTGAATATGAAAATGAGCCAATATTTCACACTTGACGTTTCATTTATGAGGAATAATGACACGGAATTATAAAGCTATAGAGTTGTGACATTACTACACAACACATATTATACAATACACAACAGTGACAGGGAAATGCTACACCATGCAAAATTTCCTCTCTAGCGGACATGCTGCTGCATTTTATTAATTAATTAATCATGTGTGTCTAGATATGTGTGGAAAATATTGTCGATTGAATAGTATTGACTTGATCTATAAGTACAGATAACCATTCGGACTGGTGGTAACTATCTATAAATTTTGTATTCAGAGGATAATAGTGACTGAGAATATTTCTTTCCGAAATTTGAAATCATGATCATGCTGCATTTTCCAAATATCACGAGATATAATAATCTTTTTATGTTATTTATCGGATTAAATTATACATCAGATGAAAGTGTGATATATGGTATAAAATGTATGGAAAAATATATTTTGTGATATATTCAACATCCATAGATGATTCAGGATAGTGAAAAACATTTGATTTAATATATTTATGGTATATAATTTGATTTATAGTTGGAAATAGATATATTAACAAACATGTTATGATATTGTCTCCTTAGAATGAAAAGGGCGTGAGTTACTATTCTTATGAAAAAAATGAATGTAGATTCAATTTTTATAGATTTTTTGACAAATGGCACTTACGCTCTTTTGACTCTAGGGCGACGATATATATTCAATGCAATACTTCGGATAATATATTTGAATGTATATATCGTGAATATATTAGTTTTCATCGTTCTTACAAGAAAGTGTTGTTCAAAATGTGAGAGAAAAGACTAAGCGCTACAAAGCATTCACGATTTTTTTCCATTTTTCATTGCTGCTCCGGAATAGTAATTTTCAATTCCCGATGATTAAAAATCCTCTTCTAAGAGGCACATTGGAGCATTGATTTTCCGCGAAAAAAATTCAATTTTAACCATTTCAACGCACAAACGATTAATGGAATGATGAAAAGAGATAATTCAAAAGTTACCTCTCAGTTTATATGGCGAATATCTCTGAAACGGATAAGTTTACCAAAAAATGTTGCGATCCCCTTTTCGCAAAAAATGTTATAAGCTACAAAAAGGTCTGCTGATAAATTCCCGTAAACGCAATCATCCTGCGATATTCGCAGAGAATCCCGCATTTGATTATTAAACTGATTCTTTTCTGCGATTGGAGTTGATTCGATTATCAGCCTACTATCAAAATGATTGAAAGAAAAGCTTCAACCAATCAGAAGATATAAAAATCAATGGGAACGATCACTCATTGTTCATCTAGATTATAAACACAGATAAATAGATAATATGAAAATCAAACATTTACAATATCTCAAAAAGAATTGAGCAAATCGAAAGAAAATATTTCTCACTTTAATCGAATCTTTCAAGGATAATAAGAGTGAATAAAATTACAATACTGATATCAATATTGAAACAAAGAAAATTGACAAAATATCGATAAACAAGGCAAACAAGATTATCAGTTCATCAGATGCCCGGATGTCCCAACAGATACACCTTCAATTTATGTGGCGTATGATATAATCGAATATATATCGTGGTTACGTTTTACGACGATCCAGCCCGGTTTGTCGGGTAACATTATATCGTTATATATACTGGTGGTAGCCATTTTTCATGTCGCTTGTACGTACGCGACACGGTTGCTACCTACCCCCATAGCCTTTTTCTCTAACACAAGCAAAGGATGAATAGTACCAGATATAACGCCGTGGATGACAAACGACGCTTGGATGATCAAGGGCCGTCTTCAACTTTTACTGTCGCACTTTTTACCAGCTTCATGGGAAAAGGTTGAAAGAGAGAGCGAGCAAAAAAAATCAGTTGAAATCTACGATTTTTGGGATGCTTCGCTTGATAAGAAGCTGGAAAAATGGTTAATTTCAACAAGATTCAGTTTTTTCGAGAGGAAAAAAATTACGTGAGCAAAAATATATCTCTTGAGTTGGAATTTTTTTGAAAATAATTTACTTCAAGTTTGGCTAACAGTTTGCGACGAAATTTCAGATTTTATTTGAATATTTTTATATACAAAATGAATGCTCACGAGATAGATTTCCTGATATTTCAAGTAAAAGATTTTTAATATTCTAAATACTTCAATATTTTTTTATTGAAGTTTAAATAAGAATTTTCTGGCAGTGTATATTCTCAATATAAATCTGTAACTCAATTCTCGATGTCAGATTAATTCATCAATACTATGAAAGCGGATATACGATTAGAAATAGTCCAATAACACTTAACCAATATTCCTTACTAACAGAATAAAAACATCTTTCATTCTTCACAGGAAGAACTTAAGAAAGAGAGCGACAAAAAAATGAGTTAAAATCTACGATTTTTAGGATGCTTCGTTCAATGAGAAGTTACAAAAATGGTTAATTTCAATAAGATTCAGCTTTTTCGAGAGGAAAAAAATTACGTGAACAAAGATATATCTCTTCAGTGAGAAATCTTTTTTTTTTTGATAATTCACTTCAAATTCGACTAATAATTTGCGATGAAATTTCAAATCTTATTTAAATATTTGATAAAATGAATTTTTACGAGATTCCTTGCAATTTCAAGTCAACTGAAGATTTCAAATATTTTAAATATGTAAATATATTTTCATTGGAGTTTAAATAACAATTTTGTAGCAGAGCATATCCTTAACGTCATTAAGTAACTCAATTCTCCATGTCAGATTGATTCATCAATAATCTGAAAGCGGATAGTCAATTAGAAATAATCAAATAATGCCTAACCAATATCCATTACTAACAAAATAAAGACATCTGTTATTCTTCATCGGAAAAGGTCGAGAGACAGAGAGAGCGAGAAAAAAGATGTGAAATCTACGATTTTTAGGATGCATCGATCGATAGGAACCCAAAAAAATGGTTGATTTCAGCAACATTCAGTTTTGTCGAGAGTAAATAGAATTACATGAGCGAAAATATCTCTCCTCAGCGAGAAATTCTTCTTTCTCATGGATAAAGTGACTTGTTAACGTTAAAGATAGCGCCGACAGATGGAAAAATACGTGAAAAAATAATCTATAACTTCAGCACGAACAAGAATATACTTTTCTATTTCTCACACAAGTATTTTCTCTGCTATATTTTTGATGCAAAACTATAGTTAGATAATTTCTACTTAGAGACATGGAATGCCATTACCAGTCTTTTTTTTCAGCACACACTCCCTCTATGTTTATCTGTAGTTCTTTTGTACTCTCTACCTCATGGTTTTCAGTTCGCTCTTTTGTTAGTGAAATTTTTTTAATTAAAAAACTAAAACACAAAGAAGCAAAAAAGAAAACATGATATTTTATACTAATTAGAAGTGGATCTACTACTTTGTTTATTTGTTACGTAATATTTACAGAAAAACGAAGTTTCATCATTATTATTTCATTTAATTAGTGTTTTTGTTAGCTTAAGTTTAGAAGTGACGAAGAAAGCAATGGAAAGAGGTAACAAAATAAAAGTATTACGCAATGAAAGAAGAGAAAACAATTTGACATTTAATTTAGTACGAGAATTTAAGAAATTTTCCGTGTAAAACTGAATGAGAAATCACCATTATCGAAGAATAATTAATCAACGTTAATTCGCCTTTCCCTGCTTTTTGACAGCCAACATTTTCCAACTGTACTTATTGGTTTCTTAGGTCATGTACTTGGGGCTGACTCATTGCCTCGGGGGTACATACTGTACACAAGAAATCAAGAGCACGGGTAGAGGGAGGCAAAAAGGAGCTAGGGAATTGGATAGAAACGCTAGTGGCAATTTAGCCCGTCTCTTTCGCGTCGTAACACACGCGTCACGTGATTCGTATAACTTTTGCCGGTGGTTATAGATACGAAAGTTTAAGTGAAAAGTAATAAGCCACACGGAAAGGCGATTGTGCCATACGCTGTTCTCCTTACCCCTTTTTTCTTTATTTTTTTCCCCTTTTCTTTTGCCACTTTTCTTGACGTTCTTTGGGTTAGATTCTGGCTCGCAGGGAAGAGTGATTGTCGAGAAATGTCCCCAAGTGGAAAAAGTCAGTCAGCCTTCTTCTTTTCTTCAACACTTTTTTTTCAGTCATCCTATTTTTTTCTGTTATTTTATTCTATTCTCTTTTCTCTCTCGCACACATTCAGCCGTTTCTCATTCTTTCTGTCACTTCATTAATTTTTTTTAGTCATTCCTACGTTTAATTCGGAAAGTGTCAAGCTGTCACGGTTTTTTTGGTCTTGGATAAAGTGAATGCATTTTACTTAGATTATAATTTATGAATTTCACGCCAATTCCATTGATTGAATATCGATAATTTGAATTATTTGATTAATAATGCGAATGGAAGAGATGATACATTTTCGTTCTTCAGAATTAATTCAAATATTTGAGGAAATTTTAATTATTTCGATTATTTAACCGATCGTTTTCACTCACCAATTCATACTAATTATTGAGAAAGGAAATAACGGAGTTATATGCCAAAGAAATCTCAATTCAAAGTTAATTCCCATTAGCTTGTGTATGAAAAAAAAATAGTTTATTTAATTTCTTGAAAGTTCCGATAAAAAAAAATTGTGTTTTTTTTTAATAAATCAATATAATATGCACGGTTAAACAATTATTATTTGAAATTCAACGGAAAAATATTGAAATATTCAGCAAGCTAGTTAACTTGAAATTTTTACGAATTTTTGTCCCTCGAAAATTCATTCCATATGAACATATCCAAGTGGAATTTGAAATTCCAGTGAAAATTATTGGTAAAATTTCCATTAAATTGGCTCGTTAAAATTTCAATGCTCATGAGGTCCTGAAAATCATATCGTTCTTGAATTTCCCACAAGAAATAAAATTTCAAGAATAATTCTGTCTTAACTGAAATTAAAATTACGGTTTGGAATTATCACATACATATTTGATGTTGAATTGTCATTTTCTTTTGAACAGTCTGTGCATTATTCAAACGTTAATCTTAACTCCAGTTAAGTCAGAATTATATTTGGAATTCCATTTTTCATGAAAAATTCAAGAACGACATTATTTCTGAGATTCAATAAGCACTGAAATTAAAAACCAAAAAAATTTCAAATATGGATGAAACATAAATAATCATGAAATTGAATTTAATTAATCGAAAATCCCATGAAAAAGGCCATTACATTTTCACGAATTGCCTAAAATTCCATTAGGTCACTGAATTTCAAATCTTATCTGAATATATTCATATAAAATAATTTGCTACGAGATGAATTCTCTGTAATTACAAATTAACTGAAGTTTAAATATTTGAATATTTTTTCATTGAATACCAATCTATAACCCGATTCTCGATGTCAGTGGAATTTAGCAATAATACGAGAGCGGATATTCAATTAAAAATAATCAAATAATACTTAACCAATATAAATTACCAACCAAAAAAAAAATCTCTTATTAAGTACAAATTATTCAACAGCACTTCTCCACAAATTTATAAATTCTCTGTGGAAAATATTCTGTGATATTAAACTTGACAACTCGACACTAGTTTTCGGCGTGTCGTTTAAGTACACCACTACATTGGTTACATAAATTATAAGCCCACAGGTGCAATATTTTGTGAGTACACCTGGCTCACATTGGCAGTATGCATCAAATATTCCTCTTTCTCGCCCCTCCATCTTGTTCCCTTTTGTTTTTAAAATAAAACTTGTTTCATTTTCCACAACGGAGCAAGTTGGATTAATTTTCAAGTTGAAACAAACTTGTAAAAAAAAATGAGTTGAATAAAAAAGCAAAAAAAAAAATAACATCAAAGTAACAACAGTGGCAAACTGCTCTATTGCCTGGAGGAATGGAGTTGAGTATAAACCTTGGTGCATTGACGTGATGGTAGAATGTTCGGCCTTCCGTGAAAACTTTAAAGCCAAGTGGCTCGTATAAGACGGATATCGCACGCACGTACATAAGAGAACAATGCAAAGTTACGTACATTAAGACAAGCGAAATCGTGAGTAAGTGAGAAGGAGAAAGAGAGAGAGAGAGACTGGTATAATAATAAAGACAATCACGAACCGATGGGAACAGAATTGCTATTTACATGACACACATACGCTCCCATATGTAAACCTCCGGGGCTAATGGAGCTCATGTATCTACCGCAATAGATGAGAATGAGAGGAAAAACGCTTAATTCAAGTGTATTCGCATGAGTGAAAATTACCAATTACTTCTGAAATTCTCGGATCGAGTGCGTATCATATTTGTTTGTTCTTCTTCATCGACGAATGAATTTTCACCGGAGGAATTCACTTCATTCAACTGTTTTTCCAACCAGAATTAAATAGTAATGAAAGATTCCGAGTGTTTGTGATTTTTTAGCGGATTGAATGCGTGTGGAATTATGCCGAGAGAAGATGAGAAATTATTGAAATAATTGTCATATTGGATTAATTGCCAAAAACTTAATTTTTTTATGGAACGGAGAAATGTTCTTTCTCGTCTGAAAATTCAAATAAAATATATGAATATTTCATTCTTTTATCATTAGAAAAAACGTGGAATTTCCCAGGTTTTTTATTAATTCAGCATATTTTGTTGACCTTTTGATAATCCTGAATAGCTTCCGTAGAAAAATGGAAAACTGTGAAGAGAATAGGAAAGCGTACATAGAAAGCAGACGCTGCAAGCAGTTCAATTAGTGTCGGGCGCGTGAAACTAGCTATGCAAAGCATTGAAGGGTACACAATACACTCTATTTGGCTATTGTGGACTCGAATCACCACTGTTGGATGCATATATGAAGGTAGCTTACGGTGCAATAGCACAGGTAAAGTTATAATAGGAACACCATGGCCGGTTTTCGAACGAGGAATAGAGCAAGGCGGCGAGAGGGCGAGGAGGAAGATGAGAAAGCTGAATGCTGAGTAAAATCCAAGAGCGTCACAATCTCGCCCCTGTGTGTAATGCTCCTCAGCGCCATCTATGCCTACAATGTGAGGGCACACGCTCAATAACTAACATCATTTGCAACGAGAGAATTATCCCTTTGTCTCGGTTAGCCTTGGCGTTAATAATATTGTGGAGCTTATGTAATTTTTCTCTTCGTATTCAATTTAGTGATGTTTTGGGGGATTTTCTGGAGGCGCAGGTTTAGCGGAAAATTTTGGAGATTTTGGCGCTGGGAAAACCATTGTTGGTACAAATTGCCGAGATTTTCATCGATGTAAAGTGTTGGAGAAAATTGAAAATTAAATGTCATCATGCACATTAAATTTCGAGACGAAATTAGCTTTGAGAATTCAGTCGTCATGGAAAATTTGAGGATGATGTGATTTTTAGGTTTCGATGACCCTAGGAATCTTGACAAGCAATCTGAATTCTCAAATACACTGTTAAAAAATGTTGTCTAAATTTTCCGTGGCAGAAACCGGAAATTTTAAAAAAGTCATATTCCGACTGAGAATTCGAGGAATCTCGTTATTGAAGATTCAAGTTTTCCATTGATTTTCGAATAATTCTATCAGAACATTAATGAAACCTGTGAATGTCATTCGGAGGAAAATAAGAAATTTTGATTCATTTTCATTCTCATGTTCATTTCAAAATTCAAGTGATGAAATTTCCGTTTTTGCTTCTACTTGAAACTCATGAATTCCAATGAATGTTACCTAAACTTGAAATTTCATAATCATCTTTCTGATTATCATCAGAATGTCCATGAAATTTCAATTTTTTGCTAACAGTTTGCAAATAAAAAATTGAATGATAAATTAACAAATTAAATCTGATGGGTTTTCAGATCTCCAGTCTTAAATGAAGAATGGCGAAAGTCGATCATCGGAATCTAATATTCTTGTGCTATTCATGAGAAAGTTTCTATCATGTTAGAAGATATTTCGGCTGAATAACTTATAACAGAATTAGGACAACTGATTGGAAGTGAATAACGATGAATAGTATATTACATACCTAGGGCAGTAAAATAAGAAATGTCTCAGAGCACATGTAATTGTTGGCCGAGGCGAAGCCGAGGTCAATAAACATGTG